>CM024532.1:46836723-47062412 GCA_014182385.1 Eucalyptus viminalis | reverse complement strand
AGATGAGCAGATGGGATGGTTAAAACAGAGAAATTGAGATATGAGAAAGAAGAGAAAGGTAAAAACGAAGCAAAGCTAGAACGGGCAACTATCTAAACAGGAATTGCCATTGAAGGGGAAACACGGTGGTATCAACGGTGAAAAGTAGGGTTTGACAGTCAACTACCATGGCGGTAGAGAGAAAAACTCTGCCTATGGAGAGAAGTCAAAATAGGTTGAGAATGCAATATGTACAGCAAAATTATAAGCAGATCGTCTACATTATGGCGAAAGACGAGGATACGAAATGATCCTTGATCGTGCATGGAGCATCTTTCCAAGAATGGGACCAAAAGGAGAGCATCGACTGAATCTATGCTAGCTACTGGGGGTTAACACTTCCTTCAAGAACTGACGACCTGTTTTCAGAATGGAATCTCAAATGTGATTGACTAGTCCATCTAAACCTCGGTATGAAGACCCGCCTGGTCTCAAGCACGCACTGACCTTCTCCTTCAAAACCGATGCCCTCTCTCTTAATTCTTCTCCTTCTCTCCCCTGCACCAGCCTCTTGACGGCCCTTGCAATATTCTCTCTCTTAAGCCCACCATTCAAGTGCACTCCAACCCTCCAAACATCGCTCACATACCTCGCATTCACTCCTTGATCAGAAAAACGAGGCATGCACAACATTGGCACTCCTTCACTTATGCTTTCCAAAGTCGAGTTCCAACCGCTGTGGGTCCAAAATGCTCCCACAGCAGGATGAGCCAACTCTTCCATTTGAGGTGCCCATTTCACTATCTTCCCTCTCCTTTCCAGCGCCTCAAGGAAGTGGCTCGGCGACTTCTGTAGCCACTCCGGATCGCAGACCAACCTTGGCCGGACCACCCACAAAAAGGGCTGCTCAGAGTCGGCTAGGCCTAGTGCGATCTCCAAGATTTCTGACTCGCTCAAGACCACGACGCTCCCAAAGCTCACGTAGATCACGGACTTGAGTGGCCGTTCGTCTAGTCAGGAGATGCAGCTTGTGTCCTCTGCTAACAAGCTGCTCGAAGAAGATGTCATGCAGCATTTGTGGAATGGACCGATCACAAAATCCGGGACCGACAAAACTTCCCAGACCGACATGAGGGCAGGGTGCTCTAGCTCTTCGAACGTGTTGAAGATGACACCAGCAGAGCTCTTGATTACCTTAATCATGTTATCAAATAATTGCAATGCCATCTCAGGTTTCCGCAACTTGATCCCGGGGATGTCTTGAACTAGTAACGGTGGAAACTCCGTCACTGCCTCTTCGGATTGTGAACCTGATGCTTGTGCAAGAAACTATGCTTTATGAGTTGAAGGATGCAAACAATATACAAATCTTGACATTCAGAGCCGCCCAGAAGATTTTATACAGAAAATTACTGGCATTCACATATATTGCACGGATTTGTTTCTTAATCAATTTACTGAACCGTTACATTAGGTATAAGACGCATTAAACATTTAGGCCAAAAAAACAAAGGCAGCATCAACATTAAGTACCTCACATCTCAACGGGTCAATTAATAATTATTTTGGAAATTAAAATAGCGATCTATTGTGGAATATAGCTAGTTTTTATACTCATGAACATCAACTCACTTGGGTTATGGTTATTCCATGAACAAGGGAGAAGTACACTATCAGTGCCATAAGTTGTGTACTCACTTTGGTGCCGAAAGTTTATGTTGGATCACTTAAGTGCCAAATCGGAGGAAAAACGATCACTTTGGTGCTACCGGCAATAAATTTCGGCCAAAATGATTATGTGGCTTTTATATTTTTAAAAAAATTCGATAAACCCTTTAAACGACGTCGTTTTATCATCCTATGTGGATGGCTTAGGAAAAACAACTCCGCATAGCTCATTTGGGATTGAAATTAGGGTTTTTTTTTTTGTTCATCCTTGCTGACCTAGCTTGCTCGGCCATCGTCGCTTGGCCCCTGTGCTCAGCCACTGTCGCTCGGCCACCATCACTTGGCCAAGAAGTGATGCGAAAATAGGAGGCGAGGGGGGAGGAGGAGGAGGAGGAAGAAGGGAGGTTGAAGGTGCAGAGAGAGAGAGAGAGAGAGACGAGGAGTGCGAGGGAAACAAGGAGGCGCAGATGGAGATGGTGGATTGGGCTCGCTCGGATAGTGGCTGGTGCTGGTGTTGTTCTTCGGGGGAAGAAGACCCGCTCGCCATGGCTTCTCTCTCTCTCTCTCTCTCTCTCTCTCTCTCGATTAGGGATTTAGGGTTTCGAATTGGGGTTTAAGACACCAAATGATGTCGTTTGGTGGTTTACACGCTAACTGGACTCTCCGGCGAGCCACATTAGTATAAGAAATTAATATAAAAAAAGGCCATGTCGGATTTCCGGCCGATCAGATCGGTGTTGGCACCAAAGTAAGTGTTTTTCAAATTTTTTGGCACTTAAGTGATTCGACGGAAACTTTTGGCACCAAAGTGAGCGCCGTACACAACTTATGACACTGATAGTGTACTTCTCCCCCATGAACAGTGTGAAAATGATTTACTAAGATGATAGCTAATCAGTATTTGACCCCTAAATTTATGACAGCATGATTAAAGAAAATCGTATTTGACCCCTCAAATCCTTTTGCAAAAGCCGTTCATTTCAGAACTAAGGCAATGAAGAGAAAACTGTACTTTTCTGTTCATTCATCACAAAACACGCATGATCAGATCTTTTGAACCGAGAAAGAGAAGCATATTCTAACTCACACCATCTAACACCAAAAAAGCTTACCATCTATTGTAAAATATCCTTTTTCCTTGAGAACTGGAAGTATAGTATAAACATAAAACGACGTTGCGCCACCGACCGGCAACACCAAAGCACGGACCTTCAACCTCTCAGCTACATCACACGCAAAACTGAACAGCGAATCCGATATCAAGCACGCGACATGCAGCATATTCTTTTTTCTACGATTCATTTATGTTTCTGTGGTCTTATATGGAAATTAGCTCATGAATCGAGATTTGAAGTTCCTTAAAAATTGCCAATCCACAAGTTTCTAGCAATAAATCGCATAATTTCTAATTTCATCTTAAACATCTTCTTAAAGACTCTGAGGATGAATTTTTATGTATATCCTTTTGATATAACTAGATATGTGATTCACTACGAGTAATTTTAGTAGAATTATCTAGTTCACTAATGTGGTTCTAGTCATTTGGTATGCTTCTAGATGATAAGAGTTATTAGCGTTTTCCAAGATGTGAAGATCTTGTAATTTGGAATCTTCATCTTCAATCCTTTACGGCACAAGGAACTTTTTGCTTTGTTGACTAACACCTTACAAAGCCTCTTATTGGAGGCTCATCATACTCTATATTCAAACAGTACCTTGGCTCAAATGTTCTATATAGGCCTTCCTAGAATGCTTTTACTTCTTCAATGACTTACATTTGTTAGTCGATAGTTCGGCATATATCAAGCCACAGATTTAGGCCATTTGATGAGGTCACATAGTCTATTGTGCTTATAAAGGAAAGTGGGTTTGAGTGTATTTGTGTTAATTGTGCTGTTCTGCCTCTGATTCTGCTTGCTTTTGACTACGATGAGCCGTTTAATGACCTGACTATTTAGGAGGGTCAGGGGGACATTGGACCCTCAGCTCATGCATTGGTTTACCGAAATCATGTCCCCTTTCCCACTTTATTAAAAAATGTGACAAACTAGTAAACTTGGTTTCCTTGGTTGGAATAGTAGTACTAAACTCTAGTAACTTGACTTTTATATCTAGATGAGGCGTCAAGATGGTTTTGTGGTTATGGAGACTATTGCCATTGCGGAGCAGATACTCTTTCACAATAAATAATAGATGGAACTACCAAAACAAAGTGGCGAACGGGTGTTTAAGGCGTGGGATGGTCAAACGTCATAATGTATTACTTACTTCCTACAATCCGACCTGAGGGTGTAGATGTTATCGCAAATAAGTAGTAGTAGCGCCTTAAGGTAGGAGCCAGCTAGCCTTGATATGAGTATCCATATCAAGTTAGGGCACATTGTGTGTTGTCTTCTTGTGTGTAACCATTGAAGGATAGTTCACCATGTAAGTGCCCATGATCATATTGGCATGTTTACAGAGAATTGCTTGCCATATGCTGCAAATGCCCAGTTTATTCTTGTATTGATTTGAACATCTATTTTGTTTGAGAAGAGTTGTTTTGTGCTTTCCACATAGAAATGTTAAAACATGCCTTGTCCTTGATTCAACCCTTGACTTGAAGGTAGCTGGAGACAATTTTTAGTACTAATGGTTCTTTAGATAGCCTACTTGTGTTATTTGCATCTAGAGCTATCTATAAATTAATACAATTCGCTTTGAGAGCAGCCATTGGCAATTCTGGTGGCTCTTTCCCAATTTAAATGAAATTTGGAGGTTTCCTTCTTCTTCTTCATTTTTTCTTTCTTTTTTCTTTTGCATGGATAACATAGTGTTTAGGCTTTGTGGATACGATTGTGTTTAGGCTTAGCCAAACACGGATACATACATGACGCATGTATGTTTAGGCCAGTGTCAGAAACATTATGGATCATGTTGAGTCCATTTGTTAGGGAAATCCCTTATGATGTTTTGAAGATGACAAAATAAATCAAAGGCTACTAATGTGTTTAAGGTTAAGTAATAGACCATGCATATGATAGAACATGTAAATGATATTGTCAAAGTCTGAAGACTGCCAGAAGACTGAACGTAACGCATGTCCAAAGTATATTCTGAAGATTTCCAAACTTCCATGTCAAAGTTTGAAGATTGTCGGACTTTAGTATCAAAGTCTATTCTACATTAGAAGTCTACTCACTTTGACAAATTCCAGACCAAATGTGAATGAAGAACTATAAGACAGATTCTATGCTAAAGCTAAACTAGAAGATAGACTCTATGCTGAAGCCGAACTTATTTTGACTGTGTTCAGACCTTAAATATAAATCTGTTTAGAAGCTGAATATGTTCAAACCCAGATTGTAAAGTCTATTGCACTCAAACTTTACATCCGGATTTAACATAACGTAAGACAAGTCCCAATCATATAACGGCTAGTGATCTGATTTGAATTCTACATTAAGATTGATTTGATTGACTCGATCTAATTGATTGACTATTGGATATTGAAGACAAAAACTTTCTAAACAAAGAAGCTCTACTTATGGAAACCAAGATTCTATTTGTATGGGTGATCAAAATCAATTTGGGATTCTACTTTTGTCACTCAACGGCTACCAAATCTTCTAGATACAGATCTGTCCAATGACTAGATTGGAAGACGATTCTCAAGATACTGTCCAATGGCTAATTTGAAAGTAGAGGAGTATCTAAGGAGTCTTTACCGATGAGCAAGTAAGAGACGGAGCGTAGAATTTATGATTCCAAAGTTTGTGCAACTTTCAATCATACACTTGTCTTTGGTGAGCTTAAACGTTTGTAATCGGGAAATAAATACCAAAAGAGTGACTTAGTAAGATACCAAAGAGTGACTTAGTAAGATAGCGTGATCTACTACTAAGTGTTTGCACTCAAAGTTGTAATCTCTTATTGATTGCATAGTGGAATCCAGCCAAGAAGGCTGTTAGTGTGGAAGAGTAGACGTAAGCTTGGATTAAGCCGAACTACTATAAACCTTGTGTTCGTATTCTCTTTCTTGAACTCCTTTATTTTGTTCATAGTTCTATTTAACTGCCAAAGTCTGATCTCGCTTAAAGTCTATTACTCTTCAAACTCAGTTTTAAAAGTCTATTGTTATTCAGACTCGGGTTAAAAGTAAATGTTATCACTGTATTTTGCAGAATCTGTTTTTATACCTATTCACCCCCTCTCCAGGTGTTCATACTAGCACTTTCACCATTGACTCATTCTATAGATTGAACAAAATACTTAATAATGTTGTTTGATAATATTCAGTCAAATAGAATGTTTGTGATTGTAGATGCTAGCATACTCTTCGAGAAATTTACGTCATAGCTTTTTCAGCAGTGCCTCATTTATCTACTCTAGGATTAACTATAGGGGAAACCCTCTTTCCTTGTTTGGAAATACAATGTTACATCAGTGCCACTTTATAATTGGCAAGTAAGGTTGGTTAAGATTTAGACATCTTCACTGTTCCTTTAAGTGCCTCCCTTCAGACGTTCTTATCCTCAATTACCACATGATGAGTGATTAACGCTTTCACTAGTGTACTTGTTATATTCATGTTTACTATATTTTTATAGATCTTGCTTTGACGTCTTTTATGCTCGTGATGTTCACCGGTGTTTTGCTTGTTACAGACGAGGAGGACCAAGTCATTCTGACGGTTCATCAGATCCATGGGAACAAATGGAAATTGATTTCAAAGATGCTACCAGGCAGAACAGGTTATGCAATCAAGAATCACTGGAATGTGAGTTTGAAAAACAAGCAGGCAGAGCAAAGGAGTCCCGAGTTATCTGATAGCAACATGACGGCAGCTCAAATTTTGAGTGAAATGAAGGCGTTCACCCAAAAGGCATTTCCTTTGGAGATGTGGTGATGAACGGAAACCAAGAGGAAGGAGATGGTGAAAATTATCATGGACGTCAGAACTATGAAGATCAAGCATTTCAAACCAAAGGAGGTTGTCTTGCTGCTGGGACAAGGGAAAACCCTCCTTTTCTTCGTCCAAAGGCAAGCTATGGTGCATTTAGTGTTTATTACCCTCCAAGTGGTGGTCCTGGAAATAATTCTGGCGCTTCGACTGTGGTGCCCCTCCAGGGCCCTCTAGCACAGGCTCTTGGGGCAGAGTTTGGTATCCACAATTTTCTCGAAGATGCCCATGGGGAGCCTTTGATTCCTCACCAATGTGGCTATGGTTGCTGTTCGGGTCAAAATGGACCAAACGGTGGAAGCTCCTTGTTGGGGCCTGAGTTCATTGATTACATTGAGCCTCCCACCTCGAGCCAAGAGCTGATGTCTACAGCAGCAGAGTTGAACGAGATTGCATGGGCGCGATGTGATCTTCCAAGTGATCCTGGACCAAGTGATCTTCCGGCTGATGTCAGTACTGGGATGCCGAGCATGGAGATGCGGCAGCCGACCCGTCCAAGGGAGAATAAGAATGATCCGTGTGGCAAATTGAAGGGTGTGAAGCAGTAATATATCGGTTGTGGAGCCGGATTTTGCGGTGCCAGCTCAAGTTGATTTTTGTTAACATTCTGAACGGGACATCGACTCACAATGGAGTTGATGACTGCATGTGTTTTGCCCGCCCGAGAATTGACAGCAATAATTTGACGTTCCATTGGATCATTATTGATTATGTTGTATTGGATTCTTTTTTTACCGTCCATCTATTGTCCCTGATTCGCTATTTATGTCTACATAATGTTTAAATTGCAGCATGCAATCTTTTTCGCTTCAATTTGTGGGGGCAAATTGGCAACTTTTCAAATTGCAAGTTTTCTTGACTGATGAAGTTCATACTCTATTGTATAGTAATGCTGTTTCATTGGTGACAGCTTGAACATCTGACGTACAAAGATCCCACGGTTGATTAGCGTTAAAAAAAGAAGAGAAGAAGAAAGAAATCTTACGATGCAATTTTGCTACACTTTTTGAGAATATCCTCTACCTGGTATGTGGAGATAATCTCCTCCTTTTGGCCAACTTCAGTACTTAATGCCTCACCATATGCGTGAAATAATCTGTCAGATTGGTCTGACTGTATCGATCTCTATCCTCCACTTCTGCTCTTTCTGCATTTTTGTTCGTTTCAGCTTTTTGACATGTGATTTAATAGGGGGCTATAAATAGAGTACAAGCAAATCCAAATCAAAACGTAGTTAAGAAGAAGGACAATAGTTCATCAATCGTCAAGCGATGCGGGATGTGAGATGGTGCACGATGTAATGCCGATCTTTTTCCTTATTATATGACCGTTTGATTAGTTCTTGGGAAGCACGGGTGCAATTCATGAATATGAAGACCGTGCTTCTTACACACATTTTCCAGACCTTATCGTACATTCAGGAACTTGTTTGGTTGCCAGTCAGGGACTGATGAACCAGTCCCATGAGCCCTATGGAAAAGGAAAAGTCAACAAACCATGCCAGTGGGAACTTAAATTGCTTGATTAATAAGCATCCGGCTCATGTTTTGGATGCCAGTAACTGGGAAGTACTTGTGAAATAGAATAATTCATTTCTGGGGACTGAATGTGCACATATGTCGAAAACAAAACCAAAATCTTAAACCGAGTAGTGAGAACCACTAGAGCTGATAAACAAGTCGGAATGTCCATTGTGCAAATTCAGGGGCATTACCCAACCCGTGCTCGTGCCTAGACAAGAATAAGAATGTCTTCAAAGAAAAGGGCATCGACTAAGATCGCAGCTGTGGTTTATGCTGATGATTCGTTAGTTCGAACGATAAGATATGATTGGCCAATCCATCTAGGGATTGGAACGACGATCCTCCTTGCATCAGACAACTATTTGCCTTCTCCTTGAATTGTGCTGCCCTCTCTCTTACCTCTTCTCCTTCTTTCTCCACCAACAGCTTCCGAATAGCCTCTGCAATCTTCCTTCTCTCCAGTCCGTTGTTCAAGTGCACTCCCACTCTCCAAACATCACTCACAAATCTTGCATTGACATTTTGGTCCGAGAAACAGGGCATACATATCATCAGAACCCCTTCCGAAATGCTCTCAAGAGTGGAGTTCCATCCATTGTGAGTCCAAAACGCTCCGACAGCCCGATGAGCCAGCACTTCATGTTGAGGCGCCCATTTCACAATCTTCCCCCTCTCCTCTAATGCCTCCAGAAAGCAACCGGGCAAATTCTCCACGAGTTCCGAGCCTCTCACTGACCCGGGCCGAACCACCCACAAGAATGGCTGCTGGCTATCGGCTAAACCTAAAGCTATTTCAGAAAATTCCGACTCGTTCACAGAGGCGATGCTCCCAAAGCTCACATAGACCACTGAGTTAGGGGCTTGCTTGTCCAGCCAGGAAATGCAACTCCGGTCTTCCGCCAAGAGACTTCCCGATGAACATGGACCGCATTTGTGAAATGGGCCAATTGGGAAAACTGTGATTGGATATTCTTGGCGGAGTAAAGAAAGAGCGGGCTGCTCGAGATCTTCAAATGTGTTCAGGATGAGTCCTGAAGAGTCCTTGATTCCCTCAATCCTGTCGTTTAGAATCCGGTCGAACAGTTCAGGTTCCCCGGTGTTGACGCGTGGAAGGTCCTTCACTCGTAAGGGCGGAAACTCCGGCACTGGATCTTCGAGCCGTGATTCTTATATGCAGAGAGTCAGAAAGAAACTGTCATTGTCGGTTCATAGTGCTGCTAATACGAGAACGCGATCTTCATAACTCAGCACATTACAATCAGCCAAAGAGCTACTCTGTAAGAAACGGCGTACTCTGATGCATCTTTATCACTTAACCTTCGTGCTTTGCAAACCAGTCACTAAAGCAGACACACGGAGTCACCCTATCATCTAGATATGGCATCTACGGAATGCCCAGAACGTGTCTGGAAGTAGAAGCTCAAAGCATCAACCCTAGAGATAAGAAAACTGTCATACCTTCTATTGGGAGGTACCCTCTTTCCCTGAGCAACCGAAATCCTGCGAAAACACGGAATGCTGTCGCGCCGCCGGTCCGCAACACCATCGTCCGCACTCCTGCCCTCTCTGCCACGTCCCGGGCGAAACTGAACAGCGCGTCTGCTATCAAGCACGTGACTGGCGCGTCCTGGGACGACACCTCTTCTCTCAAGCGTTCCTCGAAGGGAGCAGCGCACCTGGCATTGAGGAGCATGATCAAGCGGACGATGTCCGACGTTGAGGCCTCTGATTGGCCGAGGCCATCGCCGATGGAGCGAAAGGCGAAGCTGGGGTGCGGGGATGGATCAGGAGAGTTCAGGTCAGTGTGCAGGATGGTGATGGAGAAGCCTCGGTCGTGGAGGATCTGAGCCAGTTGGAGCATTGGGTTGATGTGGCCCTGAATTGGGCCAGGGAAGAGGACGAGACGGCGGTTGTTTCTTTGGTTCATTTCGGATCGAGCTTGTGCGGGTCACACAGTCACAGACTGAAACACTTGAAAGCTTGTAGCTTTTGATTGAATTCGACTTGAGGTTGGTGATGCAAAGAAACAGGGATTGACACGGACGCTGGTTTTTTTTTTGCAGATTTGTGAACTCTTGACTGCAACAATGTGCTTTGGAGTGAGGAAGTTCGAATATTTTATCAGGTCAAATGGAGACTGCTGACTAGAATGTAGACAAATTTGAGGGAAATGTTGCGATCTCATTCGTGCCTCAAGGTTCGCCAAGATTCAGGCATGGCCCTAAGCACTAGACGACATCAATGGCAGTGTTGACCTGGGTCCAGTCAGAAAATATTAGGTGTGTTTAATATACTAGAGATATATTAAATCATACAATGATTAGAATTTTTTTTTTTGTCAGATCAGACCTGTTAGTTGAACCAGCAAAGTTTCTGCTGCCACCCTTTTCATTAGCGCTCCGTATTAGGTGTGTTTAATATACCGGATATAGGATGATATATTAAATCATACAATAATCAGATTCTTTTTTTTTTGTCGGATCGGGCCTGTCGGTTGAACCGACAAAGTTTCTGCCCCACCCTTTCCATTAGTGCTCCATATTAGGCGTGTTTAATATACCGGATATAGGATGATATATTAAATTATGCAATAATTAGTTTTTTTTTTTTTTTTGTCGGATCGGACCTGTGAGTTGAACCAACAAAGTTTCTGCACCCACCCTTTCCATTAGTGCTTCATATTAGGTGTGTTTAAAATACCAGATATAGTATGATATATTAAACTATACAATGATCAGATTTTTTTTTTTGTCGGATCGGATCTGTGAGTTGAACCCGCAAAGTTTCTGCCCCCACCTTTCCGTTAGCTTTCCGTCTCTCTCTCCCCCCCGTTTCTGCCCCTCTCTCTCTCTCTCTCTCTACTTCTTTTTTCTTTCCTCTTGCGTTGCCATGGCTCGAGCTCGAGTCGGCTCATGGTCGACCTGCTCACGAGCACGCCGACGCTCGTCCATGGCTGTCGCCGCCGGCGCGGGGGGCGCGGAACGCAGAGACTCGCTCGAGAAGATGAAACCCATCTCCCAAAAGGTCTCTGGGACGACAACCGAACGGACGGATGGACGAGGAGAGATGAAAAGAACAATAAAAACCCAAACTTTTTTGAAGAATCTCAGCAGGCGAGGTCGGATGCGGAGCTGGGAGGAGGAAATGGGCAGATTGGTTTTGTAAACGGACGCGTAGGCGTATCTGGTCGGCTTCGGTTTGCTTATTCAATGTGATTTCATCACATGGGTCGTCCTCGTCCGTCTTGCTTTGTTGCGTTCGTTCGTTCGTTCGTTCGTTCGTTCGTTGGGAGTATGCTACTGATCTCTAGGTACCGTTTTTTCCCATCCACCATGGACGACGCTCGCGGCCTGCCATGGACGACACTCATCCATGGCTTATTTGTCAATGAAGCTCGACCTCAAACCCGGAGCTTTGGTTAGCGCTCGAGTTTCGCGTCCGGCGGCATGCCAGCCCGCCTCGACCTGAAGCGGCCATGAGCCGACTCGAGCTCAAGCGATGGCGTACGCAAGGGGAAAGCAAGAAAAGTAGAGAGTGAAAAGGGAGAGAGAGAGTCAAGGGCAGAAACGGAGGGGAGGAGAGAGAGTAAAGGTAAGAGAGACGGAGCGTTAACGGAGAGAGGGGGGCAGAAATTTTGCTGTTTCAACTGACAGGTGGGCGCCCCAGTGGCCACCCTTCCAACATGGAAGGGGGAGGTGAGGGGTTCAAATCCCCACCTCTTCGAGGTGGGGTACTAAGTTTCGAGAGTGGGTTGCGATTCCCACGCCCGTGAGGCGGGGACACAAGTCTGTGTAGAATAGGCATAGACTAGGATTGACCAAAAAAAAAAAAAAAACTGACAGGTGGGCCCGGATTTGTTACGTGTCGATCATTGTATGGTTTAATGTATCATCCTACCTGGCATATTAAACACACCTAATATTTTGGACCCGTTTGGTTTGGCTTTTGGGAAATGTATTTGCAGTAATGTAAATACCTTTGGGTGAAAGGGGGTTTTCCGAAATGCAAATATCGTTTGGTAAAATTTGCATTGAAAAACAACTTTGGCCAAAATACCGTTTGGTAAAATTTGCATTTGTAATTAATTTTTATTAAATTAAAAAAAAAAGCAAAAATACACCTTTTTTTTTTTTATGAAGTCCGGCCACCAGACATTTGGGATGGCCGGATCTGGCCTTCGGAGGGTCGTCGGGGTAGCGCGACCCCAGGCGACGGCCGCCTGGTCGCCAAGGTCGCGCGACCCGGGCGGCCGTCGCCTCGGGTTCGCGCGACCTCGGGCGGCCGTCGTGTGGGTTCGTGCGACCCAAGTGACGGCCGCCCGAGGTCGCGGTCACGCGGTGACCGTTGCCGAGGTCGCGCGACCTCGGGCGACCGCCCGGGTCACGCGATTCAAGCCACCGATGGCCTGAATCGGGCGACCTAGGCATCGCTCGAGGTCCGGCGACGGTCGCCGGGGTCAGGCGACCCTCAGGCGGCGGTCGCCGGCGTGCATAACCCCCTTGGCCAGTGGTCGTTGGCCTCCGTGCGGTGGTTTTCCTCACGGATGAACAGTAACCATGAAGTGAATAGTAATCGGAACTTGCATTCCGGAAATGCAAGTTTCCAAAGGACCTCCAGACCTCCTTTGGCCTAAGGGCCCTTAGACCCCTTTGGAGATGCAATTGCATCTTGCCAAAATCACTCAAAAACTCGAACCAAACACATTTGCATTTGGCCAAGGGAATTTAGAGTCCAAATGCTCATCTCCAAAGCTGAACCAAACATGGCCTTTCTCGTCGGTGAATGCCCTATTTCTTCGAAGTTGCTCATTGCTCCACATCCATTCAAGAAAGACGAGTCCTAATTGCGTTCTTTCTTTCTTTTTTAGGGAGCCATAAGTATTCAATGCATTAAAAAATGGTCAAAATAGGTTGAGAATGCAATACGTACAGCAAAATTATAAGCAGATCGTCTACATTATGGCGAAAGACGAGGATACGAAGTGATCCTTGATCGTGCATGGAGCATCTTTCCAAGAATGGGACCGAAAGGAGAGCATCGACTGAATCTATGCTAGCTACAGGGGGTTAACACTTCCTTCAAGAACTGACGACCTGTTTTCAGAATGGAATCTCAAAATGTGATTGACTAGTCCATCTAAACCTCGGTATGAAGACCCACCTGGTCTCAAGCACACACTGGCCCTCTCTCTTGATTCTTCTCCTTCTCTCCCCAGCACCAGCCTCTTGATGGCCCTTGCAATATTTTCTCTCTTAAGCCCACCATTCAAGTGCACTCCAACCCTCCAAACATCGCTCACATACCTCGCATTCACTCCTTGATCAGAAAAGGCATGCACAACATTGGCACTCCTTCACTTATGCTTTCCAAAGTCGAGTTCCAACCTTTGTGGGTCCAAAATGCTCCCACAGCAGGATGAGCCAACTCTTCCATTTGAGGTGCCCATTTCACTGTCTTCCCTCTCCTTTCCGGCGCCTCAAGGAAGTGGCTCGGCGACTTCTGTAGCCACTCCGGATTGCAGACTACCCTCGGCCGGACCACCCACAAAAAGGGCTGCTCAGAGTCGGCTAGGCCTAGTGCGATCTCCGAGATTTTTGACTCGCTCAAGACCACGACGCTCCCGAAGCTCACCTAGATCACGGACTTGAGTGGCTGCTCGTCTAGTCAGGAGATGCAGCTTCTGTCCTCTGCTAACAAGCTGCTCGAAGAAGATGTCATGCAGCATTTGTGGAACGGACCGATCACAAAAACGGGGACCGACAAAACTTCCCAGACCGACATGAGGGCAGGGTGCTCTAGCTCTTCGAACGTGTTGAAGATGACACCGGGAGAGCTCTTGATTACCTTAATCATGTTATCAAATAATTGCAACGCCATCTCAGGTTTCAGCAACTTGATCCCGGGGATGTCTCGAACTAGTAACGGTGGACACTCCGTCACTGCCTCTTCGGATTGTGAACCTGATGCATGTGCAAGAAGCTATACTTTATGAGTTGAAGGATGCAAACAATATACAAATCTTGACATTCAGAGCCGCCCAGATGATTTTATATAGAAAATTACTGGCATTCACATATATTGCACGGATTTGTTTCTTAAACAATTTGCTGGACCGTTACATTAGGTATAAGACGCATTAAACATTTAGGCCAAAAAAACAAAGATAGCATCAACATTAAGTACCTCACATCTCAACGGGTCAATTAATAACTATTGCGGAACTTAAATAGCGATCTATTGTGGTGAATATAGCTAGTTTTTATACTCATGAACATTAAGTACTCACTTGTGTTATGGTTATTCCATGAACAGTGCGAAAATGATTTACTAAGATGATAGCTAATTAGTACAGTTTAACGCATTGTTTGATAAATCGGGTTATGGAAGTCAGTCTTAGTACTCTAAAATTTATGACAGCAAGATTAAAGAAAATCGTATTTGACCCCTCAAATCCATTTGCAAAAGCCGTTCTCAGAACTAGGGCGATGAAGAGAAAATTGTACTTCTTTGTTCATTCATCACAAAACACGCATGATTAGATCTTTTGATTCGAGAAAGAGAAGCATACACTAACTGTTGGCTGGGTCCACCTTCATGTGGGGCCCAGCCAGCATTAAAAAAACAAAAAGAAAAGAAAAGAACAAAAGAAGTGGAAGTTGGGGTCGTGCGCTGTGTGCGTCCAAAAGAGAGGAGAGAGAAAAAACCAGAAAAAAAAAAAAACTGCAGCAAAGGAGAAAGAGAAGAGAGGAAGAGCGCTGAAACTTTGCGGTTTTGATTCGAAGGCCAAATATTGTCGGAATCGGCTCAAATTTCAGTATGTTGTTCGTGAGACCGAGGGCTACGAGTTGATGGTTTTTGTTCGTCGAGAACCGTCTCCAAACTCTCCAGTTGCGGTTAAGGTTTTCTTTGCTCCAAACTTGTTTGTCTACCTACGTGGTGAGAAGAAGATGATTGTAATGTTGATGTTGAGACTCTAGTGTGTGACTAGAGAAGAATACTTTGTGTATCCTGCTATTCTTGGTGATTAGTGGATGTTTTTAGGCGGTCCGTGGTTTTTCCCGCATCGGGTTTTCCACGTTAAATCCTTGGTGTCGTTATTTGCTTTGTCTACTTATCATTTCGGCGTTATATTTGCATTTTGTGAGGCTATATATATTGCTGGTTGTTGCTGGGGATTAAGAAAATTTTAGTTGATTTAGCTTCGGGGAGAAATTGATCCTGGATTGAGTTTGGCCGTGGTGAATTGTTGTACCCGGGTTCTCCCCAACAAGTGGTATCGGAGCCAGGTTGAATTTTAGTGTTAAATGGAAGAAACCAGCAGCACCATGTTTAAGTTAAATGCCTCGAATTATTCTATTTGGAAGCCTCGGATGGAAGATGTGTTATATTGCAAAGACTTATTTGATCCTATTGAGGGTGATGAAGCCAAAGGAGATAAGGAAGACAAAGAATGGGAGAGAATGAATCGGAAAATAGTTGGGTTTATCCGACAATGGATTGATGATAGTGTTTTTCATCATGTTGCTCAAGAAAAGAGGGCAGACACTTTGTGGAAGAAATTACAAGATCTTTATGAGAGAAAAACTCCACAAAATAAAGCTCTTCTAGTTAAGCGACTTGTGAATTTGAGATACAAGGAGGGGAGTAACATGGCGGAACATTTGAGTGAATTTCAAGATGTT
This sequence comes from Eucalyptus viminalis, assembly GCA_014182385.1. NCBI lineage: Eukaryota > Viridiplantae > Streptophyta > Magnoliopsida > Myrtales > Myrtaceae > Eucalyptus > Eucalyptus viminalis. The sequence goes on along the minus strand of CM024532.1, from coordinate 47,046,618 downwards.
GTAAATCAATTGACAAATCTTGAGATTGATCTTGGTGATGAATTGCAGTCATGCTTATTACTTAGTACTCTTCCTGATAGTTGGGATACCTTGGTTGTGGCATTAAATAACTCGGCTCCTTTTGGTGTGCTTTCTATGAGTATGGTTAAAGAAAGCTTGTTCAATGAAGAAACAAGAAGAAAAGGCTTGAATTATGCCTCTACATCGGATGCTTTTGTTATAGAAAACAGGGGGAGAAGTCAATCAAGAAGGTTTCAAAGAAATGATACCCGGGGCAAGTCAAGAGGAAGGTCGAAATCAAGACCGAGGAGGAGTGTCAAGTGTTATAATTGCGGTAAAATTGGACATTATGCAAAAGAGTGTTGGTTGCCAAAGAGAGATAGATTCCATGATAGAAATGGAGATCAAAAGAAAGAAGAGAAACAAGCTACAACGGCGGTTGCATCCGATGGCGATATTGTGTTTGTATGTGATGACAGATATGTGAATTTTACATGCCAAGACTCTATGTGGGTTGTTGATTCCGCGGCTTCTTTTCATGTCACCTCACGGCGTGATTACTTTGCTTCTTATCGCAGCGGCGACTTTGGTTGCATAAGAATGGGAAATAGTGATGTTTCCAAGGTTATTGGCATGTGAGATGTTTATTTGAAAACCGATGTCGGATGTAATTTGTTTTTGAAAAACGTGAGACATGTTCCGGATATTAGACTTCACTTGATCTCTACGGGTGCCTTGGATGATGATGGTTATTGTAATTCATTCTTTGATGGCAAATGGAAGTTGACTAAATGTTCCATGGTAGTGGCAAAGGGTAAGAAGACAGGCTCTCTCTACACCATGCAAGCTGACTTGATTAAAGAAGAGGTAAATGCAGTGGAGGATTCCTTGGTTGATTTATGGCATATGAGGTTGGGTCATCTTAGCAAGAAAGGACTTGATACTCTTGCTAGAAAGAACCTTTTACCTTTGAAAGAGAAAAATCTAAAGGAATGCACTCATTGTCTAACTGGTAAGCAACATAGATTCTCATTTCGAGTTCCTCTCCACACAGAAATTAAATGTACTTGATTTAGTTCACACGATGTTTGTTGCATGGATGCTAGAATTCTTGGAGGTGCATTATACTTTGTGACATTTATTGATGACTGTTCTAGAAAAGTGTGGGCTATTGCTTTGAAATCTAAAGATCAGGTGCTTGAGGCTTTCAAGCAATTTCATGTCAATGTGGAAAGAGAAACCGGGAAGAAGCTGAAATGTGTTCGGGCTGACAACGGTGGTGAATATAGAGGCCCATTTGAACACTATTGCATGGATTATGGTATCAAGCTTGAGAAGACTATTCCAAAAACACCACAGCATAATGGAGTGGCAGAGAGAATGAACCGGACAATTAATGATCGAATTCGGTGTATGCTTTCTCATGCGAAGTTGCCTAAGTCATTTTGGGGTGAAGCGATGAGAACAGCAAGTAGATTTGATAAATCTTTCTCCATCGGTTCCTCTTAAGGGGGATGTTCCGCAAAGAGTTTGGAGTGGCAAAGATGTCTCCTACAGCCATCTAAAAGTGTTCGGTTGTCGGGCATTTGTGCATGTTCCAAGAGATGAAAGATCCAAGCTTGATGACAAGTCTAAACAAAGTGTATCTTCTTAGGTTATGGACATGAAGAGTTTGGCTACAGGTTATGGGATCCAGTTGCAAAGAAGGTCATTAGAAGCCGAGATGTGGTGTTTTGTGAGTATCAAACTATTGAAGACATTGACAAGGTGGAGGGACCAAAGAATACAGCTCAACGTTCAGTTAGTTTCAGCCCAAATCCTTCTAATGTTGATAGAAATCATGGAGGAGAAGTGCAAGGAAGTCATGAAGATGGTGAGTCCTCACATAATGTTGATTATTCAGCTGATACAGGTGAAATAGCTGAGGAAGAGCAATCTATCATACCTCAAGTTAGAAGATCTGAAAGAGAGCGTAGGCCTTCTCAAAAATATTTGCCACATGAGTATGTGTTACTCACTCGATGCGGGGAGCCGAAACTTATGCAGAGGCTATATTATGTGAAAGAAAGAATGAGTGGCATGAAGCCATGCAAGAGGAGCTTAAATCCTTGCATGAGAACCACACATTTGAATTGGTGAGGTTGCCTCAGGGTAAGAGAACACTCACAAATAAGTGGGTGTATAAGTTGAAGACGGAAGAAAATAGTTTACAACCACGATACAAGGCTAGACTTGTTGTGAAGGGCTTTCGTCAAAAGAAGGGCATAGACTTTGAAGAGATTTTTTTCACCGGTTGTAAAGATGTCTTCTATTCGGGTTGTTCTTGGGTTGGCCGCCAGTTTAAATTTAGAAATTGAACAACTTGATGTAAAGACGGCTTTTCTTCATGGAGAACTAGAAGAGGAGATATATATGGAGCAACCAGAGGGTTTTGAAGTTGAAGGCAAGGAGCACCTTGTATGTAGATTGAAGAAAAGCTTATATGGTCTCAAGCAAGCGCCTAGGCAATGGTATATGAAGTTTGAGTCATTCATGGAAGAACAAGGATACGGTAAGATCTATTCCGATTCTTGTGTTTTTATGAAAAGATTCTCAGATAATGATTTTCTTATTCTCCTACTTTATGTGGATGATATGTTGATTGTTGGGCATGATGCCAAGAAAATCAAGAGTTTGAAAATTGAGTTGAGTAAAGCTTTTGCAATGAAAGACCTAGGCCCGGCTAAGCAAATCTTAGGCATGAGAATTACTCGTGATAGGAAGAATAAGAAACTGTGGTTATCTCAAGAGAAGTATATTGAGAAGGTGCTTGAAAGATTCAACATGAGCACATGTAAACCGGTACTCCACTTGCAGGCCATTTCAAGTTGAGTAGTAATGAGTGTCCTTCAAGTGAGAAAGAGAAGGTTGAGATGATGAAAATTCCTTATGCATCGGCCGTGGGTAGTTTGATGTACGCCATGGTTTGTACAAGACCGGATATTGCTCATGCAGTTGGTGTTGTGAGTAGATTTCTCTCTAATCCAGGTAAGGAACATTGGGCCGCTGTTAAATAGATTTTGAGATATCTTAGAGGCACTTCTACACTTTGCTTGTGTTATGGAAATGCAAAGCCTGAGTTGAGTGGCTACTCGGATGCGGACTATGCCGGTGATGTTGATTCTCGAAAATCCACATCGGGTTTTATAATAATCTTTGCAGGGGGAGCTGTTTCATGGCAATCGAAATTGCAAAAATGTACCGCTTTGTCTACAACTGAAGGCGGAGTATACTGCTATTACCGAAGGAGGTAAAGAACTTTTGTGGATGCAAAAATTCCTACAAGAGTTGGGCTTGAAGCAAGAGAAGTTTGTTCTATATTGCGATAGCATAAGTGCCATCCATCTTAGCAAGAATCCGGTGTTTCATTCAAGATCGAAGCATGTTGATGTGAAGTATCATTGGATCCGAGAAAAGCTAGAAGAGAAGCTCTTCCTACTTGAGAAAGTTCATACCGACAACAATAAGTCCGACATGATGACCAAAGCCTTGCCCGTGATGAAGCTTGATGCTTGTAGAAGAAAAGCGGGCATGACGAATCTTCCCACATGAGGTGGAGGGGGAGATTTTTTGGCTGGGTCCACCTTCATGTGGGGCCCAGCCAGCATTAAAAAAAAACAAAAAGAAAAGAAAAGAACAAAAGAAGTGGAAGTTGGGGTCGTGCACTGTGTGCGTCCAAAAGAGAGGAGAGAGAAAAACCAGAAAAAAAAACTGCAGCAAAGGAGAAAGAGAAGAGGAAGAGCGCTGAAACTTTGCGGTTTTGATTCGAAGGCCAAATATTGTCGGAATTGGCTCAAATTTCAGTATGTTGTTCGTGAGACCGAGGGCTACGAGTTGATGGTTTTTGTTCGTCGAGAACCGTCTCCAAACTCTCCAGTTGCGGTTAAGGTTTTCTTGCTTCAAACTTGTTTGTCTACCTACGTGGTGAGAAGAAGATGATTGTAATGTTGATGTTGAGACTCTAGTGTGTGACTAGAGAAGAATACTTTGTGTATCCTGCTATTCTTGGTGATTAGTGGATGTTTTTGGGCGGTCCGTGGTTTTTCCCGCATCGGGTTTTCCACGTTAAATCCTTAGTGTCATTATTTGCTTTGTCTACTTATCATTTCGGCGTTATATTTGCATTTTGTGAGGCTATATATATTGCTGGTTGTTGCTGGGGATTAAGAAAATTTTAGTTGATTTAGCTTCGGGGGAGAAATTGATCCTGGATTGAGTTTGGCCGTGGTGAATTGTTACCCGGGTTCTCCCCAACACTAACTCACACCATTTGTTATACTTTATTAGTACATTCATGGTGAGGTGCAATTAGAACACATCGTTTTGTCTTGATATGTTATGATAGAAAGACACCATTTGAAAGGGTAAGAGTGAGTCATATAAAGATCTTTTGAATATAACCGTTGGGATAGTTGACAGAATGTACGGTTAGAAAGAAATTGTTTTCCTTTTCTTGTTCCCTTTCCATCAAAGAAAAAGAAGGCGTTTCATTTCTCCTTTACAAAAACAATTGGCATTTACGCTGTAGAAATTGGATGTTTTCCTTGTGAATGCATCTAAACCAATGTGAAGTAATATTGTTCGTTGATCATCTGTAATTCAACGTTCGATCCTAGGTAAATTATTCATTGTGCATCAGATAGAGGTAAATCGTCTTCTGCTAACTTTCTTCCAACACAATCTAACACAAAAAAAGCTTACCATCTATTGTAGAATATCATTTTTACTTGAGAATTGGAAGTATAGTATAAACATAAAGCGATGTAGTGCTGCCGACCGGCAACACCAAAGCATGGACCTTCAACCTCTCAGCTACGTCACACGCAAAACTGAACAGCGAATCCGATATCAAGCATGCGACAGGCACTGAATCACCGCCCGGCGATGACATCATTTTCTGCAGGCGTTCCTCAAAGGGGCTTGCGCACCGGGTGTTGAGGAGCAAGAGGAGGCCAGGGATGTCCGATGGGGGGGCTCCGATCGGTCGAAGCTGTCACCGATGGATCGGAAGGTGAAGTGAGGGTGGGAGGACGGATCTGGAGCATTGAAGTTGGTGTGGAGGATGGTGATGGAGAAGCCTCGGGCGCAGAGGATCCGACCCAGTTGGAGCATCGGGTTTATGTGGCCTTGGAATGGTAGAGGGAAAAGGATCAGACGGTGGTTGTTTCTTTAGTTCATTGTGGACTGTGTTTCTTGGGTAGCTCGTCCGTGAATGGAGGGAGGTTTCCTTGAGATGTATAGAGAAGCTTTAATATCGTTGCTTCGTATGGTCTTTCCAAGTTGGGTTTAAAAAACACGTCTAGTTGTTCATGCGAGCTGGGTTTTGAGGCAGTTTAGCTCTTATCCAAGATACGGTTACCTACGTAAGCAATGACGTTTCCTAGTATCATTTAGCAAATGGCGTCTGATGATCATCAACTAAATGACACTTGTAAATGTTGTAAAATCCATGTAAAGATGGATGAGGGTAAATGACACAAATGGTCCTGAACTTGGTTCAATGTGCAATGTAATCCATGAACTCTAGTTTAATATACAATGTGATCCCTGAACTTTTTAATTATTCGGTATGGTCTCTGGACTTTTGGTACTCAAGAGATAAAAAAAAATAATTCAGGTGATTATTCCTAGTGCCAATTTTGTGAGGTCTATCCAATCTCCCTCAACCATAAATCCCTATAATCCAAGTGTATATTATTCTAATTAAAATGCATAAATGTTGTGACATGCTAAAACAAAAGAATTTCTCAATTAACAGTTAAGATTTATCATCTAATGATTCAACTACTTTTGAAGAACGGTTTCTCAAGAGATTGTAGAATCAATCCTATATTAAGTGTACAAATTGTTATCAGCGGTCCTGATTTTGTAGTTGTGTGATTTGTTACAAAATCTTGAACGATTTTTCACTAGTGTGTAGAACCAAATTTAGAACTTCTAGCCTATAAACTTGTAAATGATGGATGGAGAATTCAAGTATTGTTTTTGATTTTTTTTTTCATTTGTAAGTTATAGGGTCGAGTTGATATAATTGTAGATTCTAACACTTTAGCACATTGAAGAAGAAAAATGGTCTTTTCTTTTCTTTCTTTTTTCCGTAAAAAATGTGTCGAATTTAAGCATGTGAATAAGACGAGAGCCATTGTCTGTTGCACAAGTGAAGCAACAAATACCGACTTGAAGCACGCAATCATCGGAACCCCTTCGGAAATCGTTCAACTAAATGACACTTGTAAATGTTGTAAAATCCATGTAAAAATGGATGAGGATAAATGACACAAATGGTCCTGAACTTGGTTCAATGTGCAATGTAACGGTTAGAATCACTTGAAGTACATACATTTAATGCATTTGTTCCTAGTTACTTAATGGATTGTAACGGTTAGATTTTGAGATTGAGCTAACAAGAATCGTCACGTGTTCTCCGTCCAGTTTCAGTTGAAAAGTCGAATAGTTGGATATCTTAAAGCTTTGGCTCAGCTGTATGTGTGCATTTTGCAGTATGTCTCTTTCAATTTTTCTCCTGATTATAGGTAGTCCTAGAAGGCACGTCAGAAAGTAAGCTTTCCTCAGTGGACATTGAAATCTGATACCTTGGTAAACGTTATGCTGTTTGACAATTTATAACATGTATTTTAACTGCGACCGTGATGGATTGCATATAGATCTGGTGAAAATAAGCAGCCATTTTTGCGATCCTCTTCTTTTTATACACTAATTTTAAATGCCATTTCATGATCCTCAGCTAATAAGGTATGTTGCAGGAGAATGAAGTTCATAAGCTCCCAAACTTGAACGACGACTATTTTGTGAGTCTCTTGGTTTTTCGTCTTTGTTAAGAGAAACTGGAGCTTACGCTAATGTATCTTTTCATTTTCCTTGAAGAGTGCTGGTTTCATGGGAGTTGCTTCCAAATTCCAATGTGTCTACCTTTCCACTTTCTCGAAGAGTGCAGGTTTTACTGGAGTTGCTTCCAGTGCGTGTCGCATTCTTCGAAGAACTTTTTGTAGCTTACTGTACCGGCTCTAGCTTTCCAACATGCTAGACTAGGCGGAGTATATTTTTTTCTTACATCTTCGTTCCCCTTCCTATGCAGAAGCAAAGAAATTATATTGTCCCCTTCATATGTTTAGGACCTTAATGCCATCCAGTGGCTCCCTCAATTTGTAAGTCCACTCTAATGGGTTTCCTCTATCACTACAAACGGCATATAAAAGAATCAATTTCATGGATTTATGTCGCAGTTAACTCACAGTAAAACTCTAACAAACTTAACTTCAAGTAAAATCATAGGATTCTTATGGGTTAGCAAGTCATTAGCTCCAAACTAAGCAAGTGAACGATTCAATCTAAAACTCTAGCTTGAGAATTTAAGCATAACTCATCTCTATTTGCTCTTGCCAAAGTCCTCTAATATTCTTTAATCACAATCTTAAAATTAATAATCCCCTTGAAGCCCTAGTGAACTGATCAATTCGTCTTAGTGACCCTTAGTTACCAAAAACCCACCCACTAAGTATATAAGAATCGCATGGTTGTGTGAGATATATCAATGGCATGGCATTATTGTGTTTAACGTACAACTACCTATGTACCTATGCTTCATATATGCAAGAGAAACGTTAATAATGGTTTTGATTAGTAATTATAACGGCGATGTGCATGTCATAAATGAGATAGCTAGTATAATCACCTAGAGGGGGGTGAATAGGTGCACAAACAAATTTCCGAGATACGGAAGCGATTTTAAGCAATCGATAGAAAGGAAAATACGATCAAAGTAAAGTAAAGGTTAAGAAATAGAGAAATGAACACAAGATTTATAGTGGTTCAGCTTATTCCAAGCCTACGTCCACTATTCCATACCGACAGCCCACCGGCTGGATTTCACTATGAACAAAAGAGAAGTTACAGCACAACTTTTCCTTGATTCCACAGTGTAGATGTTCCACCACACTTCCTCAAGGTTTCTCATGAATATGACTCTCTTTTGTTTACACGATTATGCTCAACAAATGAATTGACTAGAAACAATGAACTTCAAACTTTGGAATTCTTCTATCGTGCACTTTCTCGAACAACTAGAACGTCTTCCTTATATACTCCTTCATGCCATCATACCCGTTGGCACTTACCAAAGGAATTCCTCCAATCTACCCGTTGGACGAAATCAATTAGGAAGATCATTCGAGCTATTAAAGGAACATGTCGATAGCCCATCAATCATTTTCGCCTATACAATCAGGATCTCGGTTTCCATAAGTAGAACCTTCCAAGTATACTTCGCCAATCATCGGATCCTTAATATTCGAATCAATTGTGATCAAATAAAGAATTTCGTTATGTCATATCCAGCCAAGAGATCTTCTCCAGTCGATAAGGCCACATCCTTAATGAAACATCCAGTTCTTGATAGCATTTCTTCAACGGATTAGAGACTGTCAATAAGGATAGACTTTGAGTCTTGAGTCGACTGACCCGAGGTCTTCAGACTTTAAATAGCAGAGTCTGCAATCCTTCGACTAGGCCGATGGAAACGTTTTGTCAACTTCAAAACACTTCAAGAGGAATTTCTCCAACAATAAATATATTAGCGTATTGGTTGTTGAAATGAAGTTATTAGAGCCTATTGATGTTGTATCTCCTCTCTTTATGAAATATGAAGAAGCCTCCCTTGTCCTCTGATATATATCAATGGCACGGCATTGTTGTGTTTAGCGTACAAATATTTTGAAGACCTATGCTTCATATATGGAAGGGAAACGTTGATAATGTTTTTGATTAGTAATTATCACAGTAGTGTGCATGTCATAAATATCTTAGCATATTGACTGTTGAAATGAAGTTATTAAAGCCTATTGATGTTGAAGCTCCTCTCTTTATAAAATATGGAGAAGCCTCCCTTATCGTGCCAAATTTTATACAAGTAATGTTCTCATTATAGGTACCAAATTGATGCATGTTTCAAAGCAATGAGCAAACTAGTTCTATCATTGGAAAACTTTCTTTTCAGGTGAAGACGGGAAATTTAGGTGCTTGTATTGCAATTTTCATATCATAGGATGTAACAAGATAAAGAATACATATCATCGAGAATATATGCCAACTCAAGGTGCCAAGCGATTACCGGTAAACAAATTAAAAAGCATGATGAGTCACCGTAACTACTTTGGCAATGACCTATCTGATCTTGACTTTTGGATTTACCATACATTACTCTAAGATCACGAGACGGTGAAGGAAAAGCAAGGGAGGCTGGCTGGAAGAATTTCGCTATACATAGTTTCAGTAAAGACCCCATAGGACTCATGAGTGGCTTGCGCAGAAGGATGCTTGTAGAATGTAAACCGAAGAAACAAAAAGGGTATATTCATGAAAAGCATCTACATGTTGGCTGACGTAATGCATTCCAAGCTCTAGACGCTTTCTCTAAACATCTTTCGTGCCTTAGAACGGGCATGATTTTGGTTTTAGTCAATGGAGTGCATTAGCCGAGGAAATCAAAGATCTAGAATGGGAGCGTCCACTCTAAAAAGAAATGTTTATGTTCTCATCTTTGAAGGCACGGTTTTGGTTTCAGCCGGTGGGGGGAATTGGACATAAAATTTCAATGACATGCTTTATAATGCAGCATATTCTTATTTCTACGATTCATTTATATTTCTGTGGTCTTATATGGAAATTAGCTCATGATTCGAGATTCGAAGTTCCTGAAAATTGTCAATCCACAAGTTTCTAGCAATAAATTGCATAATTTCTATTTTCATCTTAAACATCTTAAAGACTCTAAGGATGAATTTTTATGTATATCCTTTTGATATAAATAGATATGTGATTCACTAGGAGTAATTTTGGTAGAATTATCTGGTTCGTTAATGTGGTTCTAGTCATTTGGTGTGCTTCTAGATGATAAGAGTTATTAGCAGTTCCCAAGATGCGAAGATCTTGTAATTTGGAATCTTCATCTTCAGTCCTTTCCGGCACAAGGAACTTTTGGCTTTGTTGACTGACGCCTCACAAAGCCTCTTATTAGAGGCTCATCATACTCTATATTTAAACAGTACCTTGGCTCAAATGTTCTATATAGGCCTTCCTATAATGCTCTTACTTCTTCAACGACTTATGTTTGTTAGTGGAAAGTTCGGCATATATCAAGCTGCAGATTTAGGCCATTTGATGAGGTCACATTGTCTATTGTGCTTATAAAGCAAAGTGGGTTTGAGTGTATTTGTGTTAATTGTGCTGTTCTGCCTCTGATTCTGCTTGCTTTTGACTACGATGAGCCATTTAATCACCTGATTATTTAGGAGGGTCAGGGGGACATTGGACCCTCAGCTCATGCATTGGTTTACCGAAATCATGTATTCTATCCCACTTTAAAAAAAAAAATGTGACAAACTAGTAAGCTTGGTTTCCTTGGTTGGAATAGCTAGTACTAAACTCTAGTAACTTGACTTTTATATTTGGATGAGGCGTCAAGATGGTTTTGTGGTTATGAAGACTATCGCCATTGCGGAGTAGTCATCAGATACTCTTTTGCAATAAAATAATAGATGGAACTGCCAAAACAAAGTGGCGACGGGTGTTTAAGGCGTGGGATGGTCAAACGTCATAATGTATTACTCACTTCCTACAATCCGACCTAAGGGTGTAGATGTTATCGCAAATAAGTAAGTAGTAGTGGCGCGTTGAGGTGGGAGCCAGCTAGCCTTGATATGAGTATCCATGTCAAGTTATGGCACATTGTGTGTTGTCTTCTTGTGTGTAACCATTGAAGGATGGTTCACCGTGTAAATGCCCATGCTCATATTGGCATGTTTATAGAGAATTGCTTGCCGTATGCTGCAAATGCCCGGTTTATTCTCGTATTGATTTGAACATCTATTTTGTCTGAGAAGAGTTGTTTTGTGCTTTCCACATAGGAATGTCAAAACATGCCCTTTCCTAGATTCAACCCTTGACTTGAAGACAGCTGGAGACAACTTTTAGTACTAATGGTTCTTTAGATAGCCTGCTTGTGTTATTTGCATCTAGAGCTATCGGTAAATTAATATAATTCGCTTTGAGAGCATCCATTGGCAATTCTGGTGGCTCTTTCCCACTTTAAATGAAATTTGGGGGTTTCCTTCTTCTTCTTTTTTCTTCCTTTTTTTCTTTTGCATTGATAATACTATGTTTAGGCTTTGTGGATACAATTGTGTTTAGGTTTAGCCAAACATGGGTACATGCATGACGCATGTATATTTAGGCCAGTATCAGAAACATTATGGATCGTGCTGAGTCCATTGACTTGTTCTATAGATCGAACAAAATACTTAATAATGTGGTGATAATATCCGGTCAAATAGAATGTTTGTGATTGTAGATGCCAGCATACTCTTTGAGAAATTTACGTCATAGCTTTCTCAGCGGTGCCTCCTTTATCTGCTCTAGGATTAACTATAGGGGAAACCCTCTTTCCTTGTTTGGAAATACAATGTTATTTCGGAGCCACTTTATAATTGGCAAGTAAGGTTGGTTGAAGATTCATAGACATCTTCATTGTTCCTTTAAGTGCCTCCCTTCAGACGTTCTTATCCTCAATTACCACATGATGAGTGATTAATGCTTTCGCTAGTGTACTTGTTATATTCATGTTTACTATATTTGTATAGATCTTGCTTTGACGTCTTTTATACTCGTGACGTTCACCGATGTTTTGCTTGCTATAGACGAGGAGGACCAAGTCATCCGAACGGTTCATCAGATCCATGGGAACAAATGGAAATTGATTACAAAGATGCTACCGGGCAGAACAAGTTATGCAATCAAGAATCACCGGAATGTGAGTTTGAAAAACAAGCAGGTAGAGCAAAGTGAGCCTTGAGCTCGTCGGCGTTGGTGAGCCGGGCGAGCTCGAGGCTCGCCTGTGGCCGGTCGCCAGCTGTTGTCATGGTAGGCGGCCGGCCAAAGAAGAAGAAGAAAAAAAAAAATTAAAAATTATATTTTTAAAAAATAAAAATAAAAATTATTTTAAAAATTATTTATTAAAAAATAAAAATAATTAAATTCGATTTTTTTTTAAAATTAAAAATTTTAAAAATTTTAAAAATTGTCCATTAAATTTGTGTTGTATAAAACCATGTTAGCAATATCATTTTTAATATATATATAAGCTTGTTTAGGTTTCTTTAAATTGATTGGGTATGGGTCGAGTACAGATCGGGTCGGGTATGAGTAAAAAATTTTGCACTTCAATAAATAGGTCATAAACGGGTTAAATGAGTTGATTTAAGTCGAATAATTTATGACCCAACCTAAAACTGACCCGACCCACCTGTTTAATAGATTTATTTATTACTCTGCAAGTGGTGGTCTTGGAAATGATTCTGGCGCTTCAACTGTGGTGCCCCTCCGGGGACCTCTAGCACAGGCTCTTGGGGGCAGAGTTTGGCATCCAACATTTTCTCGAAGATGCCCATGGAAAGCCTTTGATTCCTCACCAATGTGGCTATGGTTGCTGTTCGGGTCAAAATGGACCAAATGGTGGAAGCTCCTTGTTGGGGCCTGAGTTCATTGATTACATTGAGCCTCCCTTCTCGAGCCAAGAGCGGATGTCTATAGCAGCAGAGTTGAACGAGATTGCATGGGCGCGATGTGATCTTCCAAGTGATCCTGGACCAAGTGATCTTCCAGCTGATGTCAGTACTGGGATGCCGAGCATGGAGATGCGGCAGCCGATCCGTCCAAGCGAGAAGAAGAATGATCCGTGTGGCGAATTGAAGGGTGTGAAGCAGTACTATATCGGTTGCGGAGCCGGATTTTGCGGTGCTGGCTTAAGTTGAATTTCTGTTAAATGCATCACTTCTTTCTTTCTTTCCTTTTAACATTCTGAACGGTACATCGCCTGACAATGGAGTTGATGACCGCATGTGTTTTGCCCGCCTGAGATTTGACAGCAATAATTTGACGTTCCATTGGATCATTATTGATTATGTTGTATTGGATTCTTTTTTTACCGTCCATCTATTGTCCCTGATTCGCTATTTATGTCTACATAATGTTTAAATTGCTGCCTGCAATCTTTTTCGCTTCGATTTGTGGGGGCAAATTCGCAACTTTTCAAATTGCAAGTTTTCTTGACTGATGAAGTTCATACTCTATTGTATAGTAATGCTGTTTCATTGGTGACAGCTTGAAAATCTGACGTACAAAGATCCCACGGCTGATTAGCGTTAAATAAAGAAGAGAAGAAGAAAGAAATCTCATGATGCAATTTTGCTACACTTTTTGAGAATATCCTCTACCTGGTACGTGGAGATAATCTCCTCCTTTGGCCAACTTCAGTACTTAATGCCTCACCATATGCGTGAAATAATCTGTCAGATTGGTCCGACTGTATCGATCTCTATCCTCCACTTCTGCTCCTTCTGCATTTTTGTTTGTTTCAGCTTTTTGTCATGTGATTTAATAGGGGGCTATAAATAGAGTACAAGCAAATCCAAATCAAAACGTAATTAAGAAGGACAACAGTTCATCAAGTGTCAGGCAATGCGGGATGTGAGATGGTGCACGATGTAATGCCGATCTTTTTCCTTATTATATGACCGTTTGATTAGTTCTAGGGAAGCATGGGTGCAATTCATGAATATGAAGACCGTGCTTCTTACACACATTTTCCAGACCTTTTCGTACATTCAGGAACTTGTTTGGTTGCCAGTCAGGGACTGATGAACCAGTCCCATGAGCCCTAAGGCAAAGGAAAAGTCAGCAAACCATGCCAGTGGGAACTTAAATTGCTTGATTAATAAGCATCCGGCTCATGTTTTGGATGCCGGTAACTAGGAAGTACTTGTGAAACAGAATAATTCATTTCTGGGAACTGAATGTGCACATATGTCGATAACAAAACCAAAAGCTTAAACCAGAGTAATGAGAACCGCTAGAGCTGATAAACAAGTCGGAATGTCCATCGTGGAAATTCAGGCGGCATTATCCAACCCGTGCTCGAACGATAAGATATGATTGACCAATGCATCTAGGGATTGGAACGACGACCCTCCTTGCATCAGACAACTATTTGCCTTCTCCTTGAATTGCGCTGCCCGCTCTCTTACCTCTTCTCCTTCTTTCTCCACCAACAGCTTCCGAATAGCCTCTGCAATCTTCCTTCTCTCCAGCCCGTTGTTCAAGTGCACTCCCACTCTCCAAACATCACTCACAAATCTTGCATTGGCATTTTGGTCCGCAAAACAGGGCATGCATATCATCGGAACCCCTTCGGAAATGCTCTCAAGAATGGAGTTCCATCCATTGTGAGTCCAAAACGCTCCGACAGCCCGATGAGCCAGCACTTCATGTTGAGGTGCCCATTTCACAATCTTCCCCCTCTCCTGTAATGCCTCCAGAAAGCAACCGGGCAAATTCTCTAAGAGTTCCGAGCCGCCCACTGACCCGGGTCGAACCACCCACAAGAATGGCTGCTGGCTATCGGCTAAACCTAAAGCTATTTCGGAAAATTCCGACTCGTTCACAGAGGCGATGCTCCCAAAGCTCACGTAGATCACTGAGTTAGGGGCTTGCTTGTCCAGCCAGGAAATGCAACTCCGGTCTTCTGCCAAGAGACTTCCCGATGAAGATGGACCACATTTGTGTAATGGGCCAATTGGGAAAACTGCGATTGGATCTTCTTGGCGGAGTAAAGAAAGAGCGGGCTGCTCGAGATCTTCAAATGTGTTCAGGATGAGTCCTGAAGAGTCCCTGATTCCCTCAATCATGTCGTTTAGAATCCGGTCCAGCAGTTCAGGCTCCCGGGTTTTGATGCGTGGAAGGTCCTTCACTCGTAAGGGCGGAAACTCCGGCACGGGATCTTCGAGCCGAGATTCTGATATGCAGAGAGCCAGAAAGAAACTGTCATTGTCAGTTCAGTGGCATAGTGCTGCTAATGAGAGAACGCGATTTTCATAACTCGCACATTACAATCAGCCAGAGAGCTACTCTGTTAATGAGAGAACGCGATTTTCTATTGGTATCTATGGTTAGGGCCCTTATGTGTGGCCGATTTCCCCTCTTTTGCAATCAGTTTCGCTACAGCACCCGCTGCTCTAGCTAATTGTCCACTATACTTTGATTCCGCCCTTCGAAAAGGAAGGTCGGCTCGAACAATTCCATCTCCGTCTACCAAAACAACTGGAAATGTTTCAAAAAAATAGGCATACGCAGACCTACGTCAAGATAACCCTTCTTTGAAACACTTTGGTAGTGCTCCCGGTTGTTCAATCATTTGATAACCAGAGTCATTCTTTGATAAATGATCACTATGAGTCAAACTCAATAGAATTTGATCAATCCCTTTTTCTGTAAAGCTAACGCACGGAGTCACGCTACCATCCAGATATGGCATCTACCCAATGCCCAGAATGTTTCAGGAAATAGAAGCTCAAAGCATCAACCCTACAGATGAGAAAAATGTCATACCTTCTATTGGGAGGTACCCTCTTTCCCTGAGCAACCGCAATCCAGCGATAACACGGAGCGCTGTCGCGCCAACGGTCCGCAACACCATCCTCCGCACTCCTGCCCTCTCTGCCACGTCCCGGGCGAAACCGAACAGCGCGTCTGCTATCAAGCACGTGACTGGAGCATCCCGGGACGACATTTCTTCTCTCAAGCGTTCCTCGAAGGGAGCAGTGCACCTGGCATCGAGGAGCGTGATCAAGCGGAGGATGTCCGACGTCGAGGCCTCCGATTGGCCGAGGCCATCGCCGATGGAGCGAAAGGCGAAGTGGGGGTGCGAGGATGGATCAGGAGAGTTCAGGTCAGTGTGCAGGATGGTGATAGAGAAGCCTCGGTCATGGAGGATCTGAGCCAATTGGAGCATTGGGTTGATGTGGCCCTGAAGTGGCAAAGGGAAGAGGACGAGACGGCGGTTGTTTCTTTGGTTCATTTCGGATTGAGCTTGTGTTGGGTCACACAGTCACAGACTGAGCACTTGAAATCTTGTAGCTTTTGATTTATAATTCGATTCGAGTTTTGTAATGCAAAGAAACAGGATTGATACGGACGCTGGGTTTTTAGCAGATTCGTGAACTCTTGACTGCAACTATGTGCTTTGGAGTGAGGGAGGTCGAATATTCTATCGGAATATGCTTTGCTAACCGTAGCGTTAGCTTAGAAAATGGACAGTCAATCCTCAGCCACACATCTTGGATGAGAGAGAGAGGAAGACTCGTGTCTTGCTTGGAAACTTCCTAATGCTTGTGTCTAAAAGGGAAACTGTGGCATTATGAAATTTTGCCCTTATTTCGAGATATATAAAATGATTATCTTATAGTTATTTTATTCTAAATTGATCAATCACGAGTTAATTAATTTATTGAGTGAGGCTATAAAAAATTAAAACGTGAAAGATCGGAGAATTTGATAAAAAAAAATTGACCGCTCAACTTTTAGGATTGACAATTGTCAATACTACACTATTATAAGTGAATTGGCGAACGGATATAATTCGAAAGAAGTACGTAGTCAATTTACTGGTGATTCTGTACAATTATGATAAACAACGATAAACCGATCTTTATTGATATTATATTTATGGTACATAATTGAACCTTACGATTACATGACAATTGAGGATTGTCCGTGATTTGAAGAGGTACAAACGTGGATTGAAAATTATCGACCACGGATCAATCGCAAGCTATGGTGCATTTAGTGTTTATTACCCTCCAAGTGGTGGTCTGGAAATAATTCTGGCGCTTCGACCGTGGTGCCCCTCCAGGGACCTCTAGCACAGGCTCTTGGGTCAGACTTTGGCATCCAACATTTACTCGAAGATGCCCATGGGGAGCCTTTGATTCCTCACAAATGTGGCTATGGTTGCTGTTCGGGTCAAAATGGACCAAACGGTGGAAGCTCCTTGTTGGGGCCTGAGTTTATTGATTACATTGAGCCTCTCTCCTCGAGCCAAGAGCTGATGTCTATAGCAGTAGAGTTGAACGAGATTGCAGGGGCGCGTTGTGATCTTGGACCAAGTGATCTTCCGGCTGATGTCAGTACTGGGATGCCAAGCATGGAGATGTGGCAGCTGACCCGTCCAAGCGAGAATAAGAATGATCCGTGTGGCAAATTGAAGGGTGTGAAGCAGTAATATATCGGTTGCGGAGCCGGATTTTGCGGTGCCAGCTCAAGTTGATTTTTTGTTAAATGCATCACTTCTTTCTTTCTTTCCTTTTAACATTCTGAACGGGACATCGCCTGACAATGGAGTTGATGACTCCATGTGTTTTGGCCGCCTGAGATTTGACAGCAATAATTTGACGTTCCATTGGATCATTATTGATCATGTTGTATTGGATTCTTTTTTGACCGTCCACCTATTGTCCCTGATTCGCTATTTATGTCTACATAATGTTTAAATTGCAGCATGCAATCTTTTTCACTTCGATTTGTGGGGGCAAATTGGCAACTTTTCAAATTGCAATACTGATGAAGTTCATACTCTATTGTATGGTAATGCTATTTCATTGGTGACAGCTTGAACATCTTACGTACAACGATCCCATGGCTAATTAGCGTTAAAAAAAGAAGAGAAGAAGAAAGAAATCTCATGATGCAATTTTGCTACACTTTTTGAGAATATCCTCTACCTGGTATGTGGAGATAATCTCCTCCTTTTTGGCCAACTTCAGGAATACTTCATCCCTCACCATATGCGTAAAATAATCTGTCAGATTGGTCCGACTGTATCGATCTCTATCCTCCACTTCTGCTCCTTCTGCATTTTTGTTCGTTTCAGCTTTTTGAGATGTGATTTAATAGGGGACTATAAATAGAGTACAAGCAAATCCAAATCAAAACGTAGTTAAGAAGAAGGACAACAGTTCATCAATCGTCAGGCAATGCGGGATGTGAGATGGTGCACGATGTAATGCCGATCTTTTTCCTTATTATATGACCGTTTGATTAGTTCTAGGGAAGCATGGGTGCAATTCATGAATATGAAGACCGTGCTTCTTACACACATTTTCCAAACCTTTTCATACATTCAGGAACTTGTTTGGTTGCCAGTTAGGGACTGATGAACCAGTCCCATGAGCCCTAAGGCAAAGGAAAAGTCAGCAAACCATGCTAGTGGGAACTTAAATTGCTTGATTAATAAGCATCCGGCTCATGTTTTGGATGCCAGTAACTGGGACATACTTGTGAAACAAAACGATTCATTTCTGGGGACCGAATGTGCACATATGACGAAAACAAAACCAAAAGGTTAAACCAAAGTAGTGAGAATCACTAGAGCTGATAAACAAGGCGGAATGTCCATCATGGAAATGTTGAGAAGCAAGTGGATGTACAAGTAAAATAATACTTTTATTATAGAACAATATTACAACTATATTCTATTACACTCTCACAACTACTCATTGTACTTGCTTTCCTACTCACTCACAACCCTCACACGAACACAATTCTTGCACACACCCACTCACTCTCTATCACTCTACACTCACGTCACCTACTCCACCCACTCACAAACTCACGTACACACTCCACTCACGCACTCACATGAGGAGCAAGTTGCTCCTATTTATAAGATGGAAGGTCGGTGCATTCACCGACTTTGCTGGTCTTTCTACAATATTCTACAAGTATTATTCTATTACAAATTTGACAGCTGGATTTCTTTGGAGAAGTCTAGAAATGGCGTAGCTTTTTTTGATGGATTTTTTTGCTAAAAAATTCTGGAGAGGAGAGAGAGTGGCGGTGCTCTCTTCAATAGGAAATTCAGGCGGCATTACCCAACCCGTGCTCGTGCCTAGACAAGAATAGGATGTCTTCGAAGAAAAGGGCATCAACTAAGATCGCAGCTGTGGTTTATGCTGATGATTCGTTAGAACCAAAGAACGATTCGGAGGATAAAATATGATTGGCCAATCCATCCAGGGATGCGAACGACGACCCTCCCTTCATCAGACAAGTATTTGCCTTCTCCTCGAATTGTGCTGCCCTCTCTCTTACCTCTTCTCCTTCTTTCTCCACCAATAGCTTTCGAACAGCTGAAAATGCGAGATATATAATAGGGATATGTTCAGCAGAAGTTCTAAAACTTGTCCAGAAAGTACAATTGAGTCCTAAAACTTACAAAAAGTTCAATCAAATCCTAAAACTTGTCAAGTTAGTTCAATTGAGTCATAAAGTTAACACCGTTAAGAAAATTAACGGAAATTGATGACGTGGCGCTGATGTCATATTTTAAATGATTTTTTTTATTTTTCAAATGGCTTTTTAAAATTATTTTTTTATTCAAAATCTTTAAAAATTAGATTAAAAACTAAAAAGGAAAATCTAAATTTATTTAAAAAAACAAAACTGTTCAAAAAAAAAAAAAAAAAAAGGGCACTTTGGTGGACTTCCGTCGCCGCCCGTCGCCCGCCGCCCGGGCGAGCCTCGCCTCACGGGGGCCCTCACTTGGGGCCGGCGCTTGGGGCTCGCCGGGCAAGCCTCTAGGCGATGGTCGCCGACCCTCGCCCGGGCGGCGACAACCGTCTCTCGGCCCCTCCCACGCCCAAGGGCGGCGGCCCCTCCGGCGATGGCGGCGGGGGGAGAAGAGCACTGATTTTTTAAAAATAATTTTAAAAATAACTTTTATAACTTTTCTTTTTAATTTTTGGTGAAAATAAGATAAAATAAATAAATTTCATTTTTTATTTTTTAAACTTATTTTTTTGAAAAAATGAATAAAAAAACATTAAAAAAATCCACGTCGAAAATAAAAAATAATTTAAAATGACACGTCAGCATTTTTAACGGAAAAGACTAACGGTGTTAATTTTATGACTCAATTGAACTAACTTGACAAGTTTTAGGATTTGATTGAACTTTTTGTAAGTTTTAGGACTCAATTGCACTTTCTTGACAAGTTTTAGGACTTCTGCTGAATATATCCCTATATAATATGGGGCTCGGGTCGGTTCGGTCCTTGAAAATTACAAAATGAACGTTAGGTTTAGGCGAGCATTACATGTGTCGGGAGACGTCATGAACATATTTTAGGAACTTGAGGTACAAAGACATTGGCTTTAGTCGCTTTCGTACAAGAGTACTATATGCCTATAGACGGCCAAAGTAGATTGATCTTATCTCCAGCATAAAAAGAAGCATGAAAAATGACGCGTATACTTAGGTGAGTATCAAGTCTGAGATTGTCATTTAGCAGATGATGTTTGATGATCAACAAAAATATGGCACTTGCAAATGTTGCCGAAGGGATGGAGACGATTTAGATGGTTATTCTCAGTGGAATTTCTGTGTCGTCCAGGAATCTCCCTCAATCATAACCATCTAATCATGTGTACTGAATTCCGATTTGGATATAAAGTTTTGTAACATGCGAAACCTAAATAATTTCTCAGTTAACAATTGAGATTTCTTATTTAGTTAATTATTCATCTACTCCTGAGGAAAGGTTTCTGATAAATTGTAGAAGCAACCCTATTTGTAGTAGGGGTGATTGATCTGGTTTCGTCTGATTCAATGGACCTGGTCACTTGTTTAAGATAAAGATGAAATTAAGAAAAGATAGAGGGTGAGAGATTTCGACTTTTCTCTGATAAAAAGAATGAGGTCCAACCAATTAATCAGAGAAATCTTCCACGCTTTTCTCCGGCAAATTTCGGCCAACATAATTGAAGGAATTAATTCCTCCAAATTGCATAAAAAGGGGCAACAAATGTGGCAATGATCGAAGATGGAAGCAAAGGAGATTGTTTCCATTTTATTTTGGCAACAAATTGGCAAAGGAATCAAATCGTGAGGGAAAGAGCATACAGAGAGGGATATTCTTTGAAAGATAATGGGAAAGGTCGGTCAATAGAGAAGGAACAAAAGGAAAATATGAACAAAAGGAAAGAGGGCGCGAGATTTAAGCACTAATGGGAATGAAATAAATCAGTGAGATCATTCACGCCATTCTCATCCTTTAATTTTTTGAAGAAATAATATATATATTATATATATAGTCCGGTTCGGGCCGGCTCCCACTTGGAATCGGGAATTGGACTGCTTGGGAACTAAGAATCAGCCTAGTACTCCTAAGAATAAGACTTAATCATTCTCAGTTTGATCGGTCCATCTTGCTCACTCCTAATTTTTAGAGTAGACCTTATCGTTGGCGGTCCCGCTTGATGTTCTCAGATGACTTTATACAAACGTTGAGGTGCAAATGCATCGCTCTCGTAAGTAAAAATTTCCACTAGTGCGTGACACCATATTTAGAACCTTCTAGCCTATAAACTATTAATTGATGATTGGAGAATCGAAGAATCAGTTTAAATTGTTTACCTTTGCAAGTTATAAAGGCAAAATTAATTACTATTTTTGACTTGAAATTCTTTGATTTAAGTAGGTAACTCATGGAAGGTGTAGTTCCCCACGGTAAATATATGATTGCCCATGTTTGTGATCAGGCCATTATGTAGCATACACTGCATGACAGAAATTCATGATATATCAAAGACATGAAGTTGTAAATTACCGCTGAATCTAATTATTAATATCAGCATGCTCTAAATTAAAAACTTAACTAAAATGTGTGTTTGTTTTGCGAAAAATAAATAATTCGGAAAAACATCTTTTTGAAAATGATCACATGTATAGCTTACAAAATGAATGAATGAAAAGTATTTTTCATTTTTTTTGAAAAATGTTTAGATGAAATTTTTTTGTTACTTACCAAAAAAAAAAAATCGTTGATAATGAAAATATTTTTAATAGACTAATAATAAAATATTTTTAAAATTATTCATCTCCATCGAAATAATTAAGGCTTACATCAGATAGAAAAGGCATGGATTCAGTCGTATTATCTAGTTTATATATTTTTTTCGTTTTGTGTACTAAATTAGTATATGAATTGCAATTAAAGAAAAGTTGTGTGAATAACTTCTTCCATTGGAAGTTTCCTGCGTAGCAGTCCCATATCTAGCCACATATGGGAAATCGAGAGTACTTATTATATGAGTATAGCATATAATACTAAATTTCGAGCATTTAACGTGGGTCTCATGTAGTTTAGACAGTTCAGATTGAGTCTAGCATATACTGGTTTTTCAATATTTGCTCAGAAATCAAAAATTCTATCACAAATGGAATTCCTTACACTTTTTAAAGAAGGAAATTTAAAACTCAATTACTCCATTTGAAAGGCTTGATAATTCACTTTACTTCATATTTAACGTGATGCGTTTATAAAATAATATGACATCAAAAATGATTTTGTTTAACCCAAAAAACAATACCTTTACTAATTAGATTAATGAAATCTAACACATTTAAGAACTAAACTCTCGTATAGTGTTTAGAGGTTGTCTAAATATGTTTGATTAAACATATTGTGTTGGGAAGAGTAATAAGTTAATTTATTTAATAAGAGCGTAAACAATTTTAAAATTTTAATACGTGAAAAAGCACATTTATTATTCATTCGTAAATGGAGTAACCTGATTACGATGTGACCGCGATTAGGCTGAGACAGCATATGATTATTTAGAAGATAATATGTGACTGACCAAAGCATCCAAGGCTTGGTATGAAGACCCGCCTTGTCTCACGCAAGCACTGGTCTTCTCCTTCAAAACCATTGCCCTCTCTCTTATTTCTTCTCCTTCCCTCTCCACCAACAACCTCTTGATGGCTCTGGCAATGTTCTCTCTCTCGAGCCCACCATTCAAGTTCACTCCAATTCTCCAAACATCGCTCACATACCTTGCATTCACTCCTTGATCAGCAAAACAAGGCATGCACAACATTGGCACTCCTTCGCTTATGCTTTCCACAGTTGAGTTCCAACCATTGTGGGTCCAAAATGCTCCCACAGCAGGATGAGCTAACACTTCCTTTTGAGGTGCCCATTTTACTATCTTCCCTCTCCCTTCCAGTGCCTCGAGGAAGCGGCTCGGAGACTTCTCTGGCCACTCTGGATCACAGACCGACCCGGGCCGGACCACCCACAGAAAGGGCTGCTCAGAGCATGCCAGGCCTAGTGCAATCTCGAAGATTTCTGCCTCGCTCATGGCCGCAAGACTCCCGAAACTCACGTAGATCACGGATTTGGGCGGCCGTTCGTCTAGCCAGGAGATGCAGCTTCTGTCCTCTGCTAGTAAGCTGCTCGAGGAAGATGTCACGCAGAATTTGTGGGATGGACCGATTGGGAAAAAGGGGACCGACAAAACTTCCCGCAGCGACGCGATCGCAGGGTGCTCTAGCTCTTCGAACGTGTTGAAGATGACACCGGGAGAGCTCTTGATTGTCTTGATCAAGTCATCTACTAATCGGAACATCAACCCGGGTTCCTGTGAATCCATGGCGGGGATGTCTCGAACTAGTAACGGTGGAAACTCCTTCACTGTTTCTTGCAATCGAGAATCTGATAATAAATCATCCTTTTATCAGAAAAACAAATTCACTAAGCACGGTAAAGCAAGCAATATATAGATCTTGACATCCAAACTCGCTTAGATAATTTTATACTGAAAACTACTGGCGTACACATACATTGCACGGAATTGTATAAGGTACGCCTGTGATTACTTACAAATAAAATCAGTATTTTCCTGTGAAAAGCTTTATGAAATAGACTGGAACCACAGCCCGCAGCGGCAACACGCTCTCACCCTCATTCAGGAGGGGAGGAGTTTAAATCTCAACGTTGTCGTTAGGGATTCTTAAATGACGCCCTGGTGGTGGGTCATGGGCTAGCGCATTTACCTCACCAACTACCAACTACCAACTGTATGGGATTTCAGGGTCATAAAAAAAAAAAAAACTGGAATTTTGAATGTTTATTAAGCAATTTATTAAATTGTTACACTAGGGATATGAGTTGAAGCACCCTGATCCTCCCGCTCATGTATTATTGCAGAGCAACGCATGGTTGTGGTCAGTTCTAACTTCTCCACTGTAAAGACACGTGAAACATTTTGGCCAAACAATGACATTATTAAAAACTAAGGACGGGCAAGTCTCAAGGAGTCATTTAGCAATTACTTTGAAATTTGAAATAGCATTCTATGGCGGAATATGGCTAGTTTTTTTATGAGTCACGAACACCAACCCACTTATGGTGAAAGAACAAGTTCTGATTATTCACTGAACGAGGAAAAATGATATACTAAGATAATATAATTACATCATATCCTATCGTTTGATGAATTGTGTTGTGTTAGTCTCAGTACTTTAGAATTTATTAGAATATGATAACAAATAAAAATAAATAAGTGTATCTTCGCCCCCCCCCCTCCAAAAAAATCCATCTGCAAAAGTCCTTTATCAAAACTAGTGCAATGAACGGAAAATAGACTTTTTGTTTCATTCATATCAAAGCAAACAACAATCACAACTTTTAAACCGAGGAAACGTGCGCCACGCACGCAACCCCCAAAAAAGCTTACCATGTATTGGAAAGTATTTTTCCTTGAGAACCGGACATATGGTGTACAAATAAAGGCTCGTCGCACAGCCGGTCCGCAACATCAACGCACGGACCTTCAATCTCTCGGCTACACCGCAAGTAAAGCTGAAGAGCGAATCAGATATCAAGCACGCGACCGGCACCGCCTCACCACCCTGCAACGACATCATTTCCCGTAGGCATTCCTCGAAGGGGCTCACGCACAGGGTGTTGAGGAGTGAGATGAGGCCAGGGATGTCTGATTTGGAGGCCTTCGATTGGTCAAGGCCATCGGCTATGGATCGGAAGGCGAAGTGAGGGTGGGAGGACGGATCTGGGGCGTTGAAGTTGGTGTGGAGGATGGTGATGGAGAAGCCCCTGGCGTAGAGGATCCGACCCAGTTGGAGCATCGGGTTTATGTGGCCTTGGAATGGTAGAGGGAAAAGGATCAGACGGTGGTTGTTTCTTTGGTTCATTGTGGGCTCTGTTTCTCGGGTTGCTCGTACGTTAATGGAGCGAGTTTGTCTTGAGATATATAGAGACGTTTCAATGATGTGGCTTCGCACTGTCTTTACAAGTTGGGTTTATAAAACAGGTCTAGCTGTTCATGCGAGTTATAAAATACGGCTCAAGTCGGATCTGTCGTAGAAAACCGTGTAATGTTATATTAGGTTTAGGTGAGCATCACACGTGTCGAGAGAAGTCATGGACATATGTTAAGCACTCTAGGTCTAGAGAAGTTGGGTTTGAGGCAATTTAGCTCTCATACAAGATAAGGTTACTTACGTGAGCAATGACGTTTCTCAGTATCTTTTAGCATATGGCATTTGATGATCATCAACTAAATGACACTTGTAAATGTGGTAAAATCCATGTCAAAAGGAGTAAGGGTAAATGACACGAATGGTCATGAACTTTAGTTTAATGTGGAATGTAATCTCTGAATTTTAAATTGTTCAATGTAATCCATTAACTTTAACCTAATTTGCAATGTGGTAAAATCCATGTCAAAATGGGTAAGGGTAAATGACACAAATGGTCATGAACTTTAGTTTAATGTGGAATGTAATCTCTCAATTTTAAATTGTTCAATGTAATCCATGAACTTTAACCTAATGTGCAATGTGGTCCATAAACTTTTAATTTGTTTAATATAGTTCATAGACTTATAGTACATATTTAATTTAATCCATAGACTGTGTGAAAATGTTAAATGTTGTTCCCGAATTTGAATTAGTGGAAAAAAAATATCAAATATTTTCATACAGTCTAAGGACTAAATTGAATATATATATTAAGGACCACATTAAATAAATTAAAAATTCAAGAATGACATATCCAATTGGGCTAAAGTTCAAAGGTTACATTGACCAAATTTAAAGTTTAAGAACCATATTGCACGTTGAGCTAAAATTTAAGGATCATCTATGTTATTATTTCAAAGGATAAAAATGATTCAAATGATTGTTCAAGTGGCATGCAAAACGTCGTAATCAAAGTGTAGATTATTCTAATTTGAATACAAAATGTCGTAACATTCAAAAACTAAATAATTTCTCAATTAACAGTTAAGATTTATTATTTGATTAAACAACTAATTCTGAAGAATGGTTTCTCGGGAGACTCTTATATTTAGTGTACAAATCATTATTAACGGTCCTCTGCTTTTGTTGTCACATGACTTGTTACAAAATCCTTTACGATTTTTCACTAGTGCGTAGAACTTCTAGCCTATAAACTTGTAATTGATGGATATAGAATTCAAGAATCTGTTTTATTTTTTTCGTTTGCAAGTTATGAGGTCGAAATGAAATAATTGTAGATTCTAACACTTTTTATAAGCACATTGAAAAATAAAAATGATTTGTTTTTATTGAAATATATGTCAAGTTTAAACATATAAATCATTGTCTGCTGCACAAGCAAAGCAACAAATATCGTTTTGGTACCACGCGGGTTAAATGCTTTGGTACCAGCAAGCGGAACGCTAAAAGAAAAGAAAGGACGTTTGGTTGCTCTTTCTTATCAGCAATTAATGCAGCTACACGCGTCTGCTGCGCAAAGCAATAAACGGAAGGACTCTTTGCACACATGTGCATTTAATGCATTTGTCTTACATGCCGTGGAAGCCAAGTGGAGCACGCGATTTCTTCCTAAAAATACGTTCTTGCAATGAATGATGGGAGGCTTCTCTTGGCTTGTAAATAGTAAATAGAGGAAAGCCAACCACTGGGGGTTCGCCCCGTGGCCAGAGGTGGAGGTGCCAAAGCCCTTGGTGGCCGAAAAAAAAAAAATAGAGCCATCGGTGTGCCAAAGCCCTTGGTGGCCGAGAGGGTGGCGTACTTGAATATTATTGACGTTGATTTTCTCATTGACGTGATATCTAAAGGTGATTGGTTTTATGGGGATGATTTCCACCTTGAAATCAGGAGCTACCTATTAAAGATTGATTTCAAAAAGTTGAAACTAATCTAGTTCTGGAATCAATCCATAGAACTTGCGCTATCAAGCTTCACAAGAGATACAATTTGTCCTTTCGGCTCTGTATCGGGATAAGTTCCTATTATAACGGAGAATTGTGATAGCATCTTTTTTCACCATCCCAGTAGGGGGGGGGGAATATTTTATTAGTGCAATCTTTCATTTCCTTTTTCTCTGAGGATGGATGTGTACCATATCATTAAAGCCGTTAAACGGGTGGGTCGGGTCGGGTTTGGG
This sequence comes from Eucalyptus viminalis, assembly GCA_014182385.1. Lineage (NCBI taxonomy): Eukaryota > Viridiplantae > Streptophyta > Magnoliopsida > Myrtales > Myrtaceae > Eucalyptus > Eucalyptus viminalis. The sequence continues at coordinate 47,019,437 of CM024532.1, read as the reverse complement.
TCGGGTCATTAATGGTCCGACCCAAATTGACCCATTAACCCATTTATGTTTAATATAAATTTTTCGACCCAAACCCAACCCGACCCATACCCAACCCATACCCGACCCGACCCAACTCATATTAATAAAATATTTTCATATTTAACAAATTTAGAAAAACTTATTCCTCTGTTTTTTTAAAGATTATATTATTAAAATACTTCCAAGCTTTTATATATATATTATTTTTTTTTTGAAAATTGTATTACTAAAATAGTTTTATACAATATAAATTTAATGGACAATTTTTATAAATTTTAAAATAATTATTTAAAAAAATCGAAATTTAATTATTTTTTAAAAAAATTAAATTTTAATTATTTTTATTTTATTTTTAAAATATAATTTTCTTTTTCCTTTTTCTTTTTTTCTTTTTCTTTTTTTTCTTCTCCTTCTTCTTCTTCTTTAGCCAGCCACCGGCCACGACGACGGCCGGCGACCGGCCATAGGCGAGCCTCGAGCTCGAGCTCGCCTACGCCGACGAGGCCTCTGCCTCGCCATCCGGCGAGCTAGAGGCTCGCCGGTGTGCTCGAGCCTTGTCGACGCCTCCGCTCGAGTCTCGCCAGATCGGCGAGGCTCGAGCTCGCCAGCCGGCGAGCTCGGGCTTGCCGCCGTCGCCGTGCCGGCGACCGGAAGGAGGAAGGAGAAAGAAAAAAAAAAAAAAAAGAAAGAAAAGAAAAGAAAGAAAAAAAAAAAAGAAAATAAAAATAAAAAATTATAATTTCAATTTTTATAAAGTTGAAGAGAGAAGTGAGGAATTATAATTTTTTTGTTAAAGATGAGTTTTCAACCCAACCCATTTAAAAACCCACTTAAGACCCACCTATCTTAAACCTTTAATTGTGAAACCCATTTAACTATCTTTTGTTATAAACAAGTGACCCATTTATGACCCATTTAAGATTTAAATGGGTCATAAATGGGTTTGTGACCCATTTTAACACCTCTACATATCATTAATATTGATGATACTGCAGGACAGGGTGTCTGCATGGGCTCAGTCAATGAATCTTAAAGATAGTCATGGATTTTCAAATCGTTTGCTTTGCTTTTATACTTCTCCTACGGACGCTTTTTGTTGGACGTTGTCATTCTTGTTGGAGTTTGTTGTTTATATGGTGAACCCAAAGTTAATTCCAAGCTCTATCATTTTATTTGACCTCATGTCGGCAATACATTGAGAGAGTTGAGATGAGAAATGGAGAGACCGAGGGAGTTGCTTGAGATAGTTGAGATGAGAGAGACCGAGATGAGATGAGATGAATGACGGGCAAGATTAGGGATTTGGATTTTAATTTTTCTTAAAAATTAAAAAATATATATTTTCAATTTGGTCTCGTTGGGCGGTTCTACACTTAGAACTGGCTGGACTAGTACCCACTAGTTCTCTTGAAAATCACGGTTCTAAGTCGGTTCGGTTCTATTCCAAGCAGTTCTCCATACCTTTGCACACCCCCAATTACAACTAGTGATTTTGCTAATTAAATTCTCGTTAGTAGAATTTTTTTAATTCCTAAGATGAGACTTCATTAGGATTCATGAGGGGCTAAACGCTATGTTAGTTATTGGCTCTAACCAAAGGTTAGGAAACATCGAGAAAGTGTTTAAGTATTTGAGTTATTGTAATTTTCATTGTATCATTTGTTTCTATAATGAAATTCTTCGCCACTCTCCCATGCATGTAGATTTCGATATTTAGATTGAATCGTATAAATTCAGTGTCCGATTTCATTTCCTTATTTTTTACTATTTTATCAATTCACTTGTCTATATTCAATGGCAATTGTTTTTATGGGGAAGCATGTATTGGCTGAACTAGGGGAACCGCACTATTTTCTGATAAAGGACAAGATTAATTGCTATTTTTGACTTGAGATTCTTAGTAAACATATGACCACCCACATAGTCTGTGCTCCGGCTGCCACATTGGATACCATATACGAGAGAAATTTTATGAAACGCTAAACACATGCGATATGCTCTCCACCATACTCATTCTGATATTTAAAAGAAAAGGCATGGGTTCAGTCATATTATCCGGTTTATACGTAGTTAATTTAGATTTGGTCCATCAAAGGATCATAGAATATTAGAAATGTTGAGCTAAACCGATAGAGGTAATTATCAAACAAATCAAATATATGGATTTCAGAGTATATGTATAATATCTACTATTGAAGTAAAAATAATAAAAAAATTAAAAAGGTCTTCATTGTTGTGGATTATGCAATTTTGAGTTGTCTCTTCCCGCCTCTCTCTCTCTCTCTCCAAACTTATCTTTCTCTGCCACTTTTGGAGGGAAGGGGCTTGACCTAGGTTTCTCTCCCGTCTTAGTTGCTTATCATTTTATTTTGTTTTGTTTCTTTCTTTACTCTCCCTATTTTATATTTGGGAGCATTTCTCTCTAATCTAGTTTTCAATTTTGGAGTTTTAATGAATAAATTATCCGCCTCTGATTTCAATGGTATTCATAGTAGTTTTGGTGTCAAATCTATGCTCATTCGACATGTTTTAGTTTAAAGCTTTGGCGCTTCGCATAGGCTACATGGCTCGGTCTCATAGGCATTAGATTCGAGCTTCTTAGACATGTTTATATTGTCTTCGTATAGTGATGGTGTTGGGGACATTTGACTAGGCGCACACTACTGAAAGGCAAAATCATGAGTATAGATGAAGATCTTAGTGTGCGCGTTTCATTGATGATGCCGTGTGATTTGGAGATCGGCCACAGATCATTTCGCTTAGATGCAGTCACAAATATGTTCTTGAAGGACAAGTCGATGATTATTTCTACCAACCATACTCTACTGATATGCCTTTATTTCTAGCTTTTTGTTTGTTTTGGAACTCTATGTGTAATATTCTTGATTCCAGGCCATGAGAATAAGGAAAGAGGGTCGGTAAGTCCTAACTTGGCTTGTATCATGATGTCTTATTAACTGATACATGGACGCTGAATTTATGCATTGGACATGAATTGGCTCTTTGATCTTGAGGCTTAGTTGTGGACAAATCTCACACTATCATGACTACAGAGGATGATTATTGATCGGTTATGTATGAATGATGCACCAGTTGCGGGTGATTCTGCACGGAACCTATTCCAACCATGAACGATCCTTAGGCTGATCCTATTCGTAACAAATTAGTTGCAGGTTAATCGAGTCCACATGACCAAGTGACAACGAGGGGTTGATCATGGGGATCAATGGCATAAACCTTTGATAAACTAAGGCATGGTATATATGGCTTTGGACTCGGTCTACCCAACCAAGACTCAGTTAGGACGAATGGCCGAGCCCAACCATGAATGTCATTTTTATGACATTCCAATGGACCAATCCAAATTGTAAGTGATCATGAACAAGTTCAAGAAAGCTACTGATTTAGTCTCACTCATTTGGGAAAAGTTAGTGAATTTTTGGCATGAACGTTGTTTCTCATAGAACTGTTGATCGTGTATACAAATGAACGACTCCTCCAATTAGGCGACACCCTATGTTAGTCTTATGATTGTTTTAGATGAGATTTTGACATAAATCAATTAATGTGGGGATGAGTCATTGGACAAATGTTAAGAAACAATTGGGGTTCTAGAATCTTCTATATCCTTTTGACATAGTCCATCCTTATCCATTTGAGTGCCACACGCCCACTTCAAGAGAGAATGAGAAAACTTACTTCCCAAGTAGTTGGCAAAAATATCTAGGCCTTATTTAAGAAATTTGGACTTTAATTCATTAATAGCATTGATGAATCACCATTCTTAGGTGTCCTCTAGAAGGTTAGATTTTAAATTTTTCTTAATTTTTAAATTTTTCTTAATTTTTTTAAATTTTTAATTTTCTTTTTTTTTTTAATTTTTTGACCCTAAAATATAGCCTTGATGAATGAGGCAAGGGCCAACCAATTAAAAAGGGATATTAAACATCAAAAAGGGCTTTTCCCAAGTGTCAAAAATATCTAGGCCTTATTTAAGAAATTTGGACTTTAATTCATTAATAGCATTGATGAATCACCATTCTTAGGTGTCCTCTAGAAGGTTAGATCATAATGAAAAATATAGAGCCTAAAAAGATATGAATCTTGGAGAACAAGTAAATAGGTGGACCAATCACAGCCAAACACTAAGGGACATAGGTGTCAAGTCGAGAGGATAGGCAGGTAAACTCGTCATTTAGGCATAATGATGAGTTTGCATAAACAATAAGAGGAGGAGGCCTATAAATTAGAAGAGCTACACTTGCATTTTGCCATTTAGCCATTTTTCTCCTCTTCTCTTCCTCTCTCTTTCACGCCTTCTTCACCAAGCTACCATAGGAGTCATTCAGTCACCAAATGAGCATCTTGGAGTTAGGTCCAAAAAGTTGTAAGTAGACTTTCTTAATTCTTCAATAGAGTGATGTGCTACACGTATCGATTAAGGATTTTGTCATCGCTTGCTTATGTTTACTTGTATGTTGTGCTTGTTGCATGTTTTCAATTATTTATCTTTACATCAAGTAAATCATGGTCTCGCATGGGTGTCGAGCACATTCAAATATCGAGGAATGGTCTTGGCAACTATGGACGTGTGCCGAGATGGAAACACGACCCACACTTGATCTTAGGACAATATTGAGGCGTGTCATTACTCTAAATAAGTCATAGATTGATGTCGAAGCTGGAGTGAATGGTTCCAATGTCACACTCCGAACCCCAAGCATGCGCACATCCCTCGGCGGTCTCAATTGCGACGTTTTCAAGACTTGTCACCGACCCATTCATTTTATGCACATGCAGAAGCGAACTCATAATTACCCAACTAACAACCAAACACATGGGATAGTAAAAGCAGGACAACAATTTTCACGAACACACTTTGTAAACAACCTAAGTTAAACCTACAAGTTCATATACAAAGGCCTGTCTCCCAAAAAGAAGTCCTAACCGACCTATACCCGGATCCATTCGACTCCGGCTCCAGATTCTCCATCTTAAGGACCTAAAAAAGGGGTAACCACGAAGGGGTGAGACAATGTCTTAACGAGTCAACACTATAAACCCCGATTAAGATGAGAATTCACTCAAAGGTAGCTTAACATGCACCATAGAGGACTCACCTCGCCTCAGCACCTCCTTGCACATTAGCTCATAACATATATTAATGCTTACATCAAACACATTTCATAACTATAACACATCAATTCATCTTTCAAACAATCACATGGGTCCCGATTATAAGGCCAAACCGTTATAACACTTCTTATTCCATGCCACACAATTTTATCCCATAATCAGACATAACTATCTCATATTGATGGTTCATTCCACACTCAATCTCTAAACTCAAGGCCCTAAAGGTGGCTCCTACGAAATTATGTTATTGTGTAGCACTTAGCCATTGACCACATATAGCAATAGTACAAAGCCCTAGAGGTGACTCCTACAAAGTTACGTTATTATGTAGCATTTAGCCCATTTACTATGCATGTCAATTGTGCAAGGCCCTAGAGGTGGCTCCCATGTAACTCAAGTCGCGATGCAACACTTAGCCCTTGACTACAAGGCCCTAGAGGTAGCTCCCATGTAACTCAAGTAATCATATAGCACTTAGTCATTTACCTGTTCACAACACACTTGATTTCCTCAACACAACATATATTATCTTTCAATAATCATCTTTTGCAATAAACCATTACCATAGCACAACCATTCACATATCATCACACATAAGTTCTAAGCATGTCACAAGTCAATCATATCACCAAATATGCATTGTCCATCAAACACAATATCAAGAACAATCACAAAACCACTATCGGTCTTAACCGGCAGAAACCAAGCCACTCGCGCATCTCCAAATTTAATTCTAGAATCATAACCAAATTAGCTAAGAAAATTCTCAAATTTTAATATGTTATAAAAGACACTTCAATGAACATTTTTTTTGTGAAAAAACCTTAACCCAGATCTTTCTAGATTAAAATTAGTAAATCGCTCAAATCATTACAAAAACTGTGTCCGTGTGTAAAAATTATGTTTTCAAAAATCAGTTTGGTTATAGGTCTAAAACTTATCCGTTTGATCTAATATTTGACTATATTAAACTAAAAGATGTTATGAACAAATTTTATGAAGAAACTCTTTCGAAAATCAAATCATAAGAGTTGATAAAAATCCCTTAAACACCAAAAGGGTCATGGTTTCCAACACAAATAGAGGTTCAATTTTTTTTTAACGAAGTTGAAATCTTATTATTTTAAATCCTTAAAATCTTGAGTAAAATATATGTCATATCTAAAGATATCTAAAACATTTCTCAAGAAGTAAGCAACCTCAAAATTGTAACACATATTTCCCCCACAAAAATAGCAAACGGCGAGAGTCCAATGACCAGATCCGAGGGAAGTCCACTAAATTAGACTAAACCACCCTCATTAATGTTAATCTAACCAATTATATTAACAATGATCCATCTTAAGGTTAATCTAACCAAAATAGATTAACACTAATCCATCTTAAGGCTAATCTCACTTAATATTAATTTAACTAAGTTAATTAGCACTAATCTAACCTTCTAAGAGCAATTAACAAACTAATCAATGATTAGGGAGTTAATTCACCGGATTAGCGAGGCGATGGATCCACGGCGATGGCAACTTGAAAGTGACCAAGACCCAAGCCTATGGCATCTCCAACGGAAGGTCAGAAAAGGCTGAAAATGGCCTTAACAAGTCTCAACCCAAGCTAAGATTTGTTTTTGAGGTTGCTGGACCGAGGCTGATCACGGGTCAGGCAACAAGCTAGACGCGGCTGGTAGGCGGCTAGGTGGAGCCAGTGGCAGCTACGTGAGGACGGCGTGAACGGACAAGGACAAAGGTGGCTGAACATGTGTGGAGGACGGCAGCAGCTTGGCAGGACGGCTGCTGGTCAGTCGAAGCTGACTGGGCGGACGGAGCACAGGCGTTTGAGCTTGGGGATGAGCAGCTCTGCTGGATCGGCAAACAAGGGACGGCTGGTTCGATGGTGTAAGGCATGAAGGCTAGAAGGAAATGGAGGTGAGGAAGATGAAATGAAAAAGAAGAAGAAGCAAAAGATGTTCTGCAAGGGGAGGCTGGTTGCACGTTCAATGGGGAAAAGAGAGAAGAATTGGAGGGAGAGAGAGATTAAAAGTCAAGCTGCTAGCCAATGGGCTCTCAAGTGAAATATCTAACACTCAAGTGCATTGGCTACCAAAGTCTTCTGCCCTCCAAGATGTAGCAACCAATGGCCAATTTCTCCACATTACTTCACAAAACAACTTCATTTAAATGGCCAAAAATGCCTAGCAATCTGCCCATACCAATTTCCAACTATTTCTTCTCAACTCTTCACCAAATAAGTCATTTTGGTGGTCTTTTTATCCCATTGAAGCTGCCATACGAATTTCCCTTTAACTTTTTACATAACAATTCATTTAGGTGGGCAAATAACCAAGCAAAACTGCTCATCCGAATTTCCTCCTATTTAATTTTGCCGATTTGATTTTTCTGCAAAATTCTTGACTCGACATAATTTTTCAAAAAGATGAGACGATGTCCTAAAAATAAATCGTGACACGCTTGAATGTTCGATTCCCGAAACCGAGTTCAATTTCGTGGTTAAAATCGACCGGATGCGATTTTAGTACAACTTAACCTACCAAGTAACTTTTAGGGATTTTATCACGTTTGACCCATGGTCGATAATTTTCAATTCACGTTTGTGCATCTTCGACTCGTCGGCGACTCTTGGTTGTCGTAAAAATCTCAAGATTTCAATTACGGATACCAAGTACAGAATTGACAAAAAAATCGGTTTAGTGCCGTTTGACACGAATTTTACAATCATGTACAATCACCCACAATTTAATTACGTCATTCCATCGAATCGACCTATATCTGATCACTAATAAATTATAACTGTGCCGTATTGACCATTGCTAATTATCACGGTCAAGTAGTCAATTTCTGCTCAAATTCTCAAGTCTGTCGCTTTTATATCTCTTAACGGTTTCACTTGATAGGTCAGTTAACTTGTGAGTGATTATCTCCGAGAAAAAGAACCATAGGCGCGTCAACGAAATGCCAATTTCATAAAATCGAGACGATGTCGAAATTCAGGATGTCACATCCAAGTCAAGACCATGAGCCTGAATCACATCCAATATGAATTTAATTAGTAAGGCATAAGGGTCGTTCATTAATTCACCTTGTTTGGCACGCCTTCGAGCCTTTTATCCGGCTAATAAATCAAGATAAAAATGGATTGATTGATGTTTGATTGCATTGACACACAATAGATTTTTATTGCCGATGCTGGGGTATGTCGAGTCATTACCTAGGGTAAAGCACTGGATGCCATCCCGATATTGAGACCGATGACGATGCCGGCCTAAGTGAGGCTGATGTTTAGAGGTCACCCTTGAAGCAGTCCAATAATGAGATCGGGATGATGCCGGTTGCCAGGGGAGACCGATGCCCGGTTGATATCAGAAGAGTCGATGGATTTCAACTAACTGAACTGATTGAAATAAACTAGAAGTCTACATGTGGTGCTTGATTGATGCATGTATAATGTTTGAACTGATGTTTGTACCGATGCTTGCAAAAGTCAGGTTTGTTTGATATGTGTTGTTGAGTCATTGCATCACTTCGAGCATATGTTTGCACAAGGTCACTTAGTGCTTAAATGAGTTTTATGTGATGCATGTGTCCCTCTTAGTGACTGAATTGGTCAAAAGACACGGATCTTTGGAAAGCTTATTCTTATACATTAACTCATTGTCTTTGATTCTTGAAAGCATATAAATGATTAAGAACCTTTCATATGTATAAACGAGACAAGGCACGAACTTGCTATTAATTTGCCATCGACAAGTAAGTGGTGATATTGTATCCAAGAATCGACAGTAATACGTCTTCCTATAGGAGAATTAGGGATTTTTACTTACTGAGTCATCAACTCACTTTTGATATTTTCATCACTTTAGGTGTGTAATGACTGAATTGACCCGCCACGTGTTTGTCCCAATTTTCCAATTGATATGGTTATCACCGTGACGAACATAGTAGACTTAGAAGTGACGTTACCTACCAGAAATACACTACAACCATATGGGTCCAGGAAGGGGTAGACACCTTGATTTCCCACGTGTACAAGGCTTGGTGCCTCATTTTTTACGGGGACATCATTGGTCCCATTCGTGGCTTCATCCTCCGGTGGATCCCACAGGAGCATCGTAAAGAAATGTGTAACATCCTGATATTTTATTCTGTTTTCGACTAAATGAAGTAGGCATTTCATTAACGCGCCTATGCAATTTTTCTCTGAGTTGGTCACTCATGAGATAATTAGTCTATCAGGTGAAGTCTTTAAAGTGTGGGTGATTCCACCTGATTACAAAATTCATGTCAAACGATACTAAATCAATTTTTCTATCATTTCCTTACATTGTACTCGTATTTGAAACATTGAGATTTCTATGACAACCAAGAGTTACCTTTGAGTCAGAGATGCATAATGTGGATCGAAAATAATCGACTATGGGTCAATTGCACTAAAAATTCCTAAAAGTTACCCGGTAGGTTAGGTCGTGCTAAAATCGCGACCAGTTGAAATTAACCTTGAAATTAAATTCGGTTTCGGGAATCGGGCGTTCGAGCATATCAAAATTCATTTATAAAGCGTATCGTCTTTCAGAGAAATTTCGTTGAGTCTGGGATTTTTTTTGAAAAATTGAATTTCAGACATTTCGGAAAAAGAAAAGAATTCAGATGGGAGAGAGAATTGCCATTTTTGCTGTCCAAAATTTGGTTATTTGTGAGAGTAATATGCAAGAAAGTATTAGGAGACCAAGCATTGATGAGTTGGATATTTTTGTTTGACTTCCCCCCCCCCTCTCTTCAGCTTCTCTCACACGCCAAGCAGCTGATCCCCCTCCTTTGTGGCTTTTGTTTCTTTCTTTCATTTCCCTCCTGCACGATCGCTTTTCCCTCTTCACCTCACGCAACTTCACCAGCCCACTTTCCCCTTTGCCCTTGCCGTGTGCCATCTCCATTTCATTGCCCCAGCTTCTAGCGACTGCCCTGACTCCTCCTTGCGTCATCACCCCCACCGAGTCAACCCTAGCAGCACCTCACAAAGCTAACTCCGCCATGCGACTTCACCATTTCATCCCCTATCCCAACAGCAACGACACCGCCCAAAGCTGCTCATTCACTATTTCTCCTCATGCACGGTCACCAATCCGCTCAGCCGTTCCAATCACGGCCTTCGACCAACCCCTCGACCAACCGCCATCCTCGTGCTAAGTCTAGCTCAGTCAAGCCCAACCATGAGCCACCAAAGCCAACTTGGCCCAAAACCATAACTAAGCAGCCCAACCGTGGGCCTCGTGAGCTTTCTTTGCCGTTTTCAACCCAGTCCGAGCCTCTCTTGACGTTGCCATAAGCCCGAGTCTCGCTCGCCTCCGCGTCGCCGTCGCCATGAACTCATCGGCTCACTAAACTGGTGAGTTTACTTTCTAAACTTTAATTAATAAGTTAATTATGCTTAGAAGAGGTTTAGATTAGTCTAAGTGAGATTAGTGTATTTATTTAGCTTGTTTAGTTAATTATATTAGTAAAATAGGTCAATTAGGTGGTTAGTTTTTGTAATTAGTTAGTTTAGTAAGTTATTATGTAGCTAGGTTTATTAGAGTAATTTAATTAGTTCAATTAGGTGGTTAAATTAGCCTAGGTGGGTTAATTAGTGATTTATTTAATTATTTTGCATTTATTTAATTATTTATTAATTAGTGAAAATTATACTAGGATAGTCGGTTGTTAGAATTTCATGCTGATTGTTGTGGTGCAATTAGTTTGTGCAATTAAGTGTTAAATTGTGCAATTGGATGCTGATTGAGGATTTTTATTTATTATTTCAAAAATATAGAATTTTAGTATTTAATTAGAAAAATACCAGGTGTTAGGTTTTGACACCAAAATGTTTTTAGTACTATATAAAGTTGTGGACTTCTAAAATAATGAGATATCGCACTTTTATGGTTCGATTTGGCCGTGTGTCCACGCACACCTATTTTACGGAGTGTTTTTAATATGAAAAAAAAAATTGACCAAGCATATTATTTGAATTGAGGCATTTGAGTACAAAATACGATGTCCTTGGCCAAGATTGGATGTGCGTGTGAACGTTATGAGAATCCATCATATGAGCGATGATCCTATGTGGAATGCCCCTAACAACGGATGCAAGTCGCAGTGGAGGCTGGACCGATGCTCCTATGTGGAATGCCATCTAGAAGTAGACGTTATCATGTTCGATGAAGCGGGACAACGCTCGGCTATGCCAGATGACCGCTGACTGTTGAGTCGGCCGTGCCCGTTGGGCCGTAATTAATTGGAACACTTGACTAAGTGAGATGACCGTGGCTGATTATGGGACAAAATTGTGTGGCATAGAATGTGACGTATCATAATGATTTAGCCTTATAATCGGAACCCTTGTGATTGATTGGTATATGAGTTGAAGCGTTCTAATTATTGAGTGCATTTACAGTATGTATATATGATATAAGCTGTACTAACGTGCAGGAAGGTGCTGAGGTGAGGTAAGTCTCATTTGATGTGTGCTTAGGCTTCTTCTAGGTGTATTATTTTCCTAGTCGGGGTTTAGGGTGTAGACTCTCTGAGATTTTTATCTCACCCCGTCGTGGGTTACCAATTTTAAGGCCGTAGTGTGGAGGATCTAGAGCCCGAGGCTGAAGGGTTCAGATTGTAGATGGCCTAGAGGTTTCTTTTTGAGTCAGATCTTCTGCGTATAAACCGGATGTGTTTATAAAGTGTGTTTTGTTTAAATCAGTTGTCCTGTTTTTCTATCACATGTTTGTTTATTGTTTGGAGATTGTTTAATTCTCTTCTGCATATGCATAAAATGAATGGGTCGGCGACAAGTCTTGGGAACATCACAATTTAATCGACCACCGAGTAATATGCACGCGCTCGAAGTTCAGGTGTGACAAAATGGGCCTAGGATGGGGGTTGTTTTTGGAGGATGCATAGAGGAACTAGGCTACCCCAGCCTTTTTTATTATCAATGTATGGTACTAAAGATAAATAACCCAAGACTAGTATGGGCATGTAATCATAGCAACTTTTGACATGTGCATATATGTATGAATACAAGTTGCTGTTATTTGCTTGGCTTGTATATATGTTGCCCAACTTCCATGTTTGTTTGTGTACGAGGATTGTTTTTAATTCGTTTCCACATATGCTTAATCAAGATAAAATATTTTGGGACGATCGATGTGCCTGGTACATCGATGCTAACCTATCGGGTCACGCTTTCATTCTAGGGGTGGAGTGGAAGCATGACACTATGGGCTTGCCTTGTTATTGTGACTTTTGAGTTTTCCAATCATGTATTAGTTTTGTAATGAATGGAAATTTCTTTTGACAATAAAAGAAAAATATATATAGATTATAGAGAACAATTATTACTAGTTGGATCAAATTAAGTAGATTATAGAAAATTTTATAGTAAATAGAATGCAAATCATTAATCCCATAATTTGTCCTTCCATTAGGTGCCTCAGTCATCCTTAATCTTGATATAGTGAGGAATAAGTTCCGAACCCATTCCTCACCCTTCTTTACATAGGTAAAAGGCAAAGATCAACGAGGCACCATACGGGAGCACAAATAACGTGTCGAACATGAAGATCGAAGAAAGATCTAAATTTGGAGCATCTAACATGGGTCTCGTGCGGCCTATATCAATCCTAACGGTTCAAATTGAGTCTAGTATATATTGGGTTTCTCAATATTTAATAAAAAAATTGAAAATGTGATCACTAGATGGAATTCATTACACTTTCTAACAAAGAAGATTTAGGACTCAATTACTCCGTAGAAAAGGTTTAGCGATACACTATACTTCGTATAAAAGGTGATGCATTTATAACGTAATATGACATCAAATATTATATTGTTTAAGCCCCAAAACAACACATTTACTAACCAAATTAACAAAATCTAACACATTTAAGAAATAATCTCTCAAAAGTGTTAGTACACATTTATTTATTCATTCGTACATTGAAACTGATTATGACGTCATTTTTAGAGTTTATTTAAACGTGTTTCATTAAACATATCTAGTTGAGAAAAGTAGCATGCTGATTTATTTAATAAAAGCGACATAAATGACTTAAAAGTGTTATACTGTGAAGATACACATTTATTATTCATTCGTACATTGAAACCGATCATCTAGTGTTTCATTAAACATATTGAAGGGCCGCCTTGTCGCACGGAGACACTGGCCTTCTCCTTCAAAACCAATGCCCTCTCTCTTATTTCTTCTCCTTCTCTCTCCGCCAGCAGCCTCTTGACGGCCCTCGCAATGTTCTCTCTCTCTCAAGCCCGCCATTCAAGTGCACTCCAATTCTCCAAACATCGCTCACATGAATCTACAGTCCACAAAGGATTGGATTCAGCTAATAATGCGAAACTTGACACATAATCAAAGTTCTCAAATGTACAAGAGGTGTTTACCTTTTTTCGGCTCACAACAATTGCGAGCATAGTGACATTCTTGTCACAATTGTAACACCTCACCCTTGACATTTTCTTCACTTGAGGACGTTTTCCTCTCTTGTGTTGGTTAACTCTTGATCTCTTGCAATAAGGATTTGATCCTTTGCTTTCCCACATATTGAACGAATCAACGTTTTGCGCTTAGAGCTCAAAGCCCTTTCGAGCTAGAACCAGCATAGCCTATGTCTATTTTCGGCTCAAATGCCGATAGCCGATCCTCTACTAGCTCAAGGTGGCGCACAACATCCTCTAGATCTTCCATAATATGGTCAAGAGCTTCTAATACTTCTTGCTTTTCCAGCACATATTGAATCTTCATATTCAATATTTCACAATTGTTGTCGTTCATATCGGCAATAACGTTCTTAGTTGCTGAAAATATCGACCAACACATCGAACATACATGCACGAATTATTAATGCCTATCATTTATGCATCCACTTTTACATAGACCCATCATATTAATAAATAATTTCAAGTAAGGTTTCAGAATCAAAGGTCACTATGTTTCCAATCATCCTCCAAAATCCTAACTTAAAACTATCATCAATATAATTGTCTTATGCAAAGTCAATTCTATGAAGCTACAAAAACTTCTAAAACTACCCATAGCTAATTACCCACAAAGAACCAAGGCAATAGCAGGAAAGCAATATATAATAGAACATCTAATAAAAACAATAATGCTTTCAATTAACACAATTAGGTAGTAATCATTACATAATATGTCCACAAATCACACTTAACATATATCGGCCAATACAACTAACACCAAGTCGACACACGAATGGGAAAGATCCTCTTTGTTCAATTTCGATCTTTTCCTCGAAACAATACAATAATATTCAATTCTCCAAACATCGCTCACATACCTTGCATTCACTCCTTGATCAGCAAAACGAGGCATGCACAACATTGGCACTCCTTCACTTATGCTTTCCAAAGTTGAGTTCCAACCACTGTGGGTCCAAAATGCTCCGACAGCAGGATGAGCCAACACTTCCTTCTGGGGTGCCCATTTCACTATCTTCCCTCTCCCTTCCAATGCCCAGAGAAAGTGGCTCGGCGACTTCTCTAGCCACTCCGGATCGCGGACCGACCCAGGCCGGACAACCCATAAAAGGGCTGCTCCAAGTCAGCTAGGCCTAATGCAATCTCCAACATTTCTGCCTCGCTCACGGCTGCAAGGCTCCCAAACCTCACGTAGATCACAGACTTGGGCGGCTGTTTGTCTAGCCAGGAGATGCATTTTCTGTCCTCTTCTTGTGAGCTGCTCGAAGGAGATGTCACGCAGAATTTGTGAGATGGACCGATCGGAAAAAAAGGAACCGAGAAAACTTCCCGGAGAGACGCGAGATCAGAGTGCTCGAGCCCTTCGAATGTGTTGATGATGACGCCAGAAGAGTCCCTGGTTACTGCGATCGGGTTATCCAAAATTCGGAAGATTACCTCTGGTTTTTGTGGATCGACTGCTGGGATGTCTTTAACTAGTAAGGGCGGAAACTCCTTCACTGCCTCTTCGGACTGGGAACCTGATACACCCAGAGTACAAGAAACTTTATGAGAAAAAGACATTCCCTTAGCAAGGAAAATATCTAAAGGAAGCAAGCAATTTATGGATCTTGACATCCAGACATGCCTAGATGATTTCATCCAGAAAACTACCGCCATACATATGCATCGCACGGATTTGTATGATCTACACCTATAATTATTTACTATATAACCAGTAAATTTTCCTGTGAAATGCTTTATTAAATTGTACATTCGCATTAGAATTAAAGCACCAGACAGATCCTTCCAATTGTGTACATTGCCGGAGCACCGGAGGATAAGGGTCAGTTGCCAAAGGCCCTAATGGGGGTTTAAAGGCCCATGGGCAAATGCAGGTACTTTATGGCAATATTTTTAGAGAGATTGAGGGAGGGAGATGCAACTGCATCTCCAAAGCCCTCCAAGTCCCTTAATCCTACGAAAATCCTGACCTGGTATTTTTAAGTTAATTTCTCTCTCCTAGTTGGCATTTCATATTTTTTTTATCATATTTAATTAGATTAAAAAACTAAAAAAAAAGCTAACATTTTATTTTAAGAGAGAGAGAGAGAAGAGTAGGGTGGGATGCCGGTGGACGCCGCCGCCGCCGCCGCCGCTGCCACTCATCGCTAGAGGGGTCGGCGAGGGTGGTCAGCCCTTGCCAGCTCCAGGCGAGAACTAGTCAGCCCTAGGAGAGGGTAGGCAACCCTCGCCAGCGCAGGTGAGGGCCCTCAGATTTGGGTGGGTACCCAAATTTAGGTGATAGTGGCCATTGCCTAGAGCAAGCGAGGGCCGAGGACTCTCGCTAGGCCAAGGTGAGCATTAGCATCACCCAAATTTAGGCACCCAAGCGTGAGCTTGAGTCTAGCAAGGACTGCAGGTCTTGCTAGGGATTGCCGGCACCTTCGGCGATGGGTGGCAGTGGTGGCATTGCCTACAAGCATGATCCAAGATTGTCCGTGAGGGGCCGTGTCACGTACAAGGGGCTGCCCGAAAGCAGCCCACGAACGACCCATGAGCAGAACAAGCGGAAGGCCCATGCGCAGCCCATGAGTGACCCCTGAGCGGTGTTCGAGCAACCAGTGACGGTTCAGCTGGTCGCGTGTCAGACGGACCTGCATCCCCGATCTTGCTTCTGACACATGCCCATGGTTTGCCCAAGGCCTGACGCGCGTGACCCATGGACTTCCCAAGGGCCTGCCGGGTGCAGACCATCGAGTAGCTTTCGAGTAGCCTGTTGTATAGCTTGTAATGATTATACGGATTCAAAATGAACCATTGGATCGAAGGGACAATCCACGGTCGAGATGCGACCCACTCTTGTATAAATAGGGATCCCTCTCCCACTTTGTAATCAGTTCGTTCACAAGCAATATACACTCTATTTGCCCATTCAGTTCTTGTGTTCGAGCGCGTGTGTGTGTAAGGCTGACTTGGGATCATCGATTCTAAGGCCGCGTGGTGTTTGATCGATCGAAATTGATCGACCCGTGACAAGTGGTATTAGAGCCATCATTCCCAAACGAAATGGCTGATCCTCGCATTGTTGCTCCGGTCGTTCAAGGCGATGAGCGTGAAGATCGTGGGCATTCAGCCAGGAGGGCTACCCGATCGAAAAAGGCCCGTGCTGCCTCGTGTGCGAGGGATCCGAAGAGGGATCTGGAAAACCGTCTGATGGCCATAGAGGAGACCGTCACGGACGTCCAGGCGTTTATGGACGACCTACACCCGCATCAAGAAGGAGCGGAAGCCGGTAGGGAGGAGTTCTTGGCCGAAGTGCAAGAGCTCTAAGCCGGCATGGGAGAGCTCCGTGTCGAGGTGCAAGGATCCTTCATGCACAAGCTGCAGCAGCGGGGATGAGACTTGGGAAGCCGCGATGGCGGCCATGCGGGCGAAATGGCGGAGATGAAGGGCAAGCTCGTGGAGCTTGAACCAGACGCGTGAACGGGTGATCACCGTGCAGTCCCGTGCCGATGCACCCAAACCAAAGGAGCTCAAGGGCTCCCGGGTGGCAAAGGACGTGGACAACTTCCTATGGTACATGGAACGATACTTTCAGACCATAGGGACAACCGACAACGTGATCCAGGTGAACATCGCAGCCATGTATTTAGCTGATGATGCGCTGCTGTGGTGGAGACGTCGGTCGGATGGTAGGAATGGCGATCCTATCGTGACATGGGCTCGATTCGTCGAGGAGTTTCGGCAAACCTACTATCCCGCTTATGCGGAGGAGGAAGCCCGAGGGGAACTCAAGCGCCTAGAGCAGAAGGGCGGAGTTCGTGAATATGTGAAGCGGTTCTCGGAGTTGCTGCTCCAAATCCCGTCCATGACCGAGACGGAGGCGTTCCACCAGTTCATGGGCGGACTCAAACCTTGGGTCAAACAAGAGCTCAAACGGTGCAATGCAACGGACCTCACCACAGCCACTTCTGTGGCCGAGTCCCTTGTTGAATATAGGCCGGCAACCGCCGCCAAACCCGACTTTCGACCGAGAGAAAAGGCCAATGGTGGGGGAGATCGAGGCCGGTTCCCTCGACCAAAGGCTGGCAAACCGCCTCCGACTCCTCATAGGAATCAACCCGAGTCAAGCAACGGAGGATACCAACGCAAGGTACGCACATACAAGTGCTTCTTTTGTGACAGTCCTCATATGGCTCAGGATTGCCCGAAGAGAGGAAAGTTGGTGGCCCTGTGCAAGGAGGACAAGCCGCGAAAGGAGGCGCGGTTGGGATCGTTGCGGATCCTTGGAACGATCAAGGCCTCCAAGAAGGCCAAAGAACTTAAAGGAATGATGTTCGTAGACATGAAGATCGGAGGTACCACGATGAGCGCACTCGTGGATACCGGGGCGTCCGATCTGTTCATATCCAAAGAGGCCGCGAAGAAGCTGCATCTTCCAGTCAAGGCAAATGAGTCTGGTTGGCTCAAGACGGTGAATTCCAGAGAAGTCCCGACCAGCGGCATGGCCAAGGGCGTGGAGTTCCACCTGGGTCCTTGGACCAGCAAGGAAGATATTGAGGTAATTCCCCTTGATGACTATGACTTCATACTCGGTTTGGGATTTCTCGACCGGATCAATGCGGGTGTTATGCCCTTCGCGGATTGTATATGCATTCTGGACAAGCGGTGCCAATGCATGGTCCCGATCTACCGTGAATCGGGACGCGATAGGAAGATGCTCTCGGCCATGCAGCTAGCCAAAGGGTTGAGGAAAGGCGAGGTGACCTTCTTGGCGGCATTAAAGGAGGAGGGCGCGGAGGAAAGCTCGGTACCGGAAGAAGCATCCCGAGTCCTCGATGCCTTCCAAGATGTGATGCCGCCCGAGCTGCCCAAGAAGCTGCCTCCTTGGAGAGAGGTCGACCATCGGATCGAGCTGGTACCCGATGCTCGACCACCGGCCATGGCTCCCTATCGCATGGCCCCGCCCGAGTTGGAGGAACTGAGGAAACAGCTCAAAGAGCTGTTGGATGCTGGATATGTTCGGCCATCCAAGGCCCCGTTCGATGCCCCAGTCTTGTTCCAAAAGAAGCATGACGGATCCCTCCATATGTGTATCGATTACCGAGCATTGAACAAGATGACCGTCAAGAATAAGTACCCGATTCCCCTTATTGCTGACTTGTTTGATCAGCTCGGAGAAGCCCGTTGGTTCTCCAAGCTCGACCTTCGATCGGGATATTATCAAGTGCGGATTGCTGAGGGGGATGAGCCGAAAACAGCATGTGTGACCCGCTATGGATCATACGAGTTCCTTGTCATGCCATTTGGCTTGACCAATGCGCCGGCCACGTTCTGCACACTCATGAACAAGGTACTACATCCGTTCCTTGACCAGTTCGTTGTAGTTTATCTTGATGATATATTGATATATAGCCGAACGCTTGAGGAACATATTGAACATTTGAGTCGAGTTTTTTGGACCCTCCAAGAAAACGACTTGTATGTGAAACGAGAGAAATGTGCCTTTGCACAAAAAGAAATTCCGTTCCTAGGGCACATCGTTGGGGGCGGACGTGTGCGGATGGATGCGGCCAAAATTCGTGCCATTGTTGATTGGGAGCCACCAACCAAGGTGACTGAGCTGAGATCATTTCTTGGTCTCACGAACTACTACCGGCGCTTCATCCGGGATTATTCGCGCCTCACCGTGCCACTCACGGACATGCTGAAGAAAGAAAGGCCGTGGGAGTGGACGGATCGGTGTCAAGAGGCGTTCGAGCGATTGAAGTGGACCATGACCAAAGAGACGGTGCTTATGCTGCCCGACTACACCAAACCATATGAGGTGGAGACCGATGCTTCTGATTTTGCCATCGGTGGTGTCTTGATGCAAGAAGGTCATCCGGTGGCCTTCGAATCCCGAAAGTTGAATGATGCCGAGCGACGATACACGGTCCAAGAGAAGGAGATGACCGCGGTGGTGCACTGCCTTCGCACATGGAGGCACTATATCTTAGGGTCCCAGTTCGTCGTGAGGACCGACAATGTGGCTACAAGCTACTTCCAAACCCAGAAGAAGCTCAGCCCAAAACAAGCTCGGTGGCAAGATTTCCTGGCCGAGTTTGATTATGTGCTGGAATACAAGCCCGGGAAGTCCAATTCCGTGGCCGATGCCTTAAGCAGGAAGTTTGAATTGGCCAATGTGGTGAGCAGGCCCGATTGCCCGTGGATTGATCGTATCAAGGAGGGGCTGAAGCATGATCAAAAAGCCCAAGCCCTCATTCGATACGCCCAAAAAGGCTTGACGAGGATATTTTGGCATGAGGATGACCTCCTCTACACCAAAGGACGGCGACTCTATGTGCCGCTCCATGGGAAACTTCGAAAGGAAGTCCTAAAAGAGTGCCACGACTCCAAATGGGCGAGACATCCAGGAATCCACCGCACCATGGCGCTTGTTGAAGATCGATACTACTAGCCACACATGCGGGACGTTGTGGAGACATACAGGCGGACGTGTCTTGTCTGCCAACAAGACAAGATAGAGCAACGGTCTCCCGCGGGGCTCCTTGAACCGTTGCCTATCCCGGAACGTCCATGGAAGAGTATCTCCATGGACTTTATCGTGAATTTGCCCAAATCCGAAAGGTGTCAGGCTCTTATGGTTGTGGTAGATCACCTCTCCAAATATGTGACGTTCGTGCCAACCACAATGGAATGCCCAGCCGAGGAAGCCGCCAAGATGTTCCTCAAGCACATCGTCAAATATTGGGACGTTCCACGCACGATCGTGAGTGATCGCGACCCTCGGTTCACCGGACGGCTTTGGACCGAACTCTTCAAGTTGTTGGGGACGAGTCTCAATCTTTCCACCAACATGCATCCGCAGACCGACGGACAAACCGAGCAAGTGAATGGGTTGCTGGAAATCTATCTTCGACATTATGTGAGCAATACGCAAGCAAACTAGGCACGACTGATCGACATGGCCCAATTTTCTTACAACTTGCAACGGAGCGAGTCCACGAACCAAAGCCCATTCGAAATCGTGACCAGGCAGCAGCCGCTCACGCCAAGTGCAATCGCTTCAGGGTATCGAGGAAGTAGCCTGGCCGCATATAGCTCGCTAAGGAATGGGGTGAGCACGTGGACTTGGCCCGGGCATGTCTGGATAGGGCCGCGAAACGCACGAAGAAATGGGCTAACAAAAAGCGACGGCATGTGGAGTTTCAGGTCGGGGACTTGGTGCTAGTCAAGTTGCACCTCGTCCTTCGGTACAGAAACGTGAACAAAGGGCTGATCCGTCGCTATGAAGGCCCTTTTCGAGTGATACAACGGATCGGAAAGGTGGCGTACAAGCTGGACTTACCGCCCAAGTTCAGGCTCCACCCCGTGTTCCATGTGAGCATGTTAAAACCGTTTCATATGGACGAGGATGATCCGGATCGAGGCACATCGCAACAAGCACCCCTTGGGGTGAAGACCTCATATGATCGGGATGTTGAGTGCATCATGGCTGATCGGATCATATGGAAAAAATATCGGGCGCCAAGGAAGGAATACCTCGTCCAGTGGAGAGGCCTTCCCGAGAGTGAAGCAAGTTGGGAACCCTTCGAGGCTCTATGGGAATTCAAGGGGCACATCGAAGCCTTCCATGCCACGGATGCGACGAGGGCATCGCCAGATTAGGTGGGGGAGAATGACATGGCCCACGGACAAGCATGATCCAAGATCGTCCGTGAGGGGCCATGTCACGTACAAGGGGCTGCCCGAAAGCAGCCCACGAACAACCCATGAGCAGAACGAGCGAAAGGCCCATGCGCAGCCCATGAGCGACCCCTAAGCGGTGTTCGAGCAGCCCGTGACGAGCTGGTCGCGTGTCGCAACTTGCATCCCGATCTTGCTTCGACACACACCCATGGTCTGCCCAAGGCCCGACGCGCGACCCATGGACTTCCCAAGGGCTGCCGAGTGCGAGACCATCGAGTAGCCTTCGAGTAGCCTGTTGTATAGCTTGTAATGATTATACGGATTCAAAATGAACCGTTGGATCGGAGGGATGATCCACGGCCGAGATGCGACCCACTCTTGTATAAATAGGGATCCCTCTCCCACTTTGTAATCAGTTCGTTCACAAGCAATATACACTCTCTTTGCCCATTTAGTTCTTGTGTTTGAGCGCGCGTGTGTGTAAGGCTGACTTGGGATCACCGATCCTAAGGCCGCGCGGTGTTTGATCGACCGAAATTGATCGACCCGTGACACTCTCTCTCTCTCTCTTCTAGTTTTGTTTTTTAAATAAAATTTTAGCTTTTTCTTAGTTTTTTAATTTGATTTAAATAAGATATTAAAAATAAAAATAAAAATGCCAATTTGGAGAGATAAATTAATTTTAAATTGCCACATTAGTATTTTCTATTAAATAAATTGATGATGTTAACATTAGGATTTGATTTCACCTATTTCACAAATTTTATGACTTAATTGTATTTTTTGCAAATTTTAAGACTCAATTGTACTTTCATGATAAGTTTTAGGACTCTTAGTGAACTTATCCCTAACATTTAATTTTTTTTCAAATTTCTTTATTTTTTGTTATTTTTCTTTCTTTTTGTTTCCCTTTCTTCTTACTTTTCCTTTTGCTAGCGGCCAACCATCAGCTATGACTGGGTTGGCCTCCACCACCACTATTGAGGACTGGCCATGAGGCCAAGGGAGAAGAAAAAAAAAGAAAAAATCATAAAAATATTTTTAATAAAATATTAAAATATTATTAAAAATTATCAACGTCGATGCGGGCCATCCTACATGGCACCGCCGGCATCCACATCAATAATTTCCTATCAAAGTTGATCGAATGAACTTAAATTTAATTAGCAAAAAGTACAAAAAAAAATATTACTCAATTGGCAAAATTAAAAAACTTAGGACTGAATTGTCAAAAGTACAATAAGTTTAGAATTTTTTGAACAATTTTCTCTAAGTCAATGTTAGTACTCTAAGATTTAAGATAATATGGTTAAACAAAATCGAATTTGAGGCAGAGCCCTTCATAAAACTAGGGCAATGAAGGCAAAACTAGACTTTTTCGTTAAATTATCACAGAACCCACATAAAATCAGAATTTTTAAAACGACAAAAGAGAAGAACAGGCTCACACCATGCAACACTAGAAAAGCTTACCGAGTACCGGAATGTATCCTTTTTCCTTGAGAACGGGAAATATAGTAGCAACATAAAGATAAACCGCGCCGCCGGTCCGCAACACCAATGCATGGACGTTCAACCTCTGGGCTACACTGCACGTGAAGCTGAACAGAGAATCTGCTATCAAGCAAGCGATGGGCGCCGCATCGCCACCCTGCGATGACACCATTTCCCGCAGGCATTCCTCAAAGGGAACTGCGCACCGGACGTCAAGGAGTGCGATGAGGCCCCGGGTACCCAGCGTGGAAGCCTCCGATTGGTCGATGCCATCCGCGATGGATCGGAGGGCGAAGTGAGGGTGGGAGGACGGATCTGGGACGTTGAAGTTGGTGTGGACGATGGTGATGGAGAAGCCTCGGGCGTAGAGTATCTGACCCAGTTGGAACATTGAATTCATGTGGCCTTGGAATGGATGAGGAAAGAGGATCAGACGGTGGTTGTTTCTTGGGTTCATTATGGACTTCGTTTCTCTGGTCGCTCGCACGTTAATGGAGGGAGGTTTTCTAAATACATATGCAGATGTCTTAGGTTTTTCGTTGCTTTATATGGTCGTCACGAGTTGGGTTTATGAAACAGGTCTTGCTGATCATGCGAGACATAAAATTGGATTAGAGTTGGCCCGGTCGTGGAAACTCATGAAATGAACATTAGGTGTTTTAGGTGAGCATCGCGAGTTTGACTTGTAGGTGTTCTAGTTCTAGCCAAAAAAGGTAAGAAAGCTAGGCGTTCAGAGGCGCGAGCAAATCGGGAATCGCGTGGTCGGAAATGAATGTAACTTTTAGAGGTAAAGCCGAAAGGAGATAGAAAGGTGAATGACCATACCGATCATGTGCTTGAAATTAATTGGATGAAAGTTTATGATGTCGCCGGAAAAGCTTTGGTATTGCCGACAGTAGGCCTGCGTTAATAAAGCCAAGCAGACGTCCCGTCACTTCTTGGTAAGTGATGGGCACACGCTGACCATTCATCCCGATCGCGCCAATATTGGCAACAAGAATTTAAAACTTCCATAATTAATTGCCAAAAAATGACCTTCAAACTGTAAAATCACAAAAACTAGAAATGAAAACGAAGTCTGCTTGAGATTTGTCAAATTAGAATTTCCAAAATTTGTGTTTCATTTTATATTATTACTAAAACATTTTAATATTTTAATATATAAAATTTAATGTTATCATATATTTAACTACCGTAACTCACCATGTGTAAATATTTCCACTTGAGCTCGTCACTAGCACATAATTGCTTACTCCAGTCATGATCATGACATCTACACGGTTTTAAAATATGTGCTATTAATTTGAGAAGCAACAACTTAAACACGAGCAACATGAACTTAGAGAGATAATGTGGAATCAAAACATATATTACTCCCTACATTATAAAATTTTACTTGAATAAATATTATCTTTTGCCAAGTTTCATCAAATTTTCTCATATTTCATTCTAGAAACTAAAATTTATAAAATATTTTGTCTCACTTCCCTACACATTTGAAGTCATAACTTGGCTTACATTAAATTCATATAATTTCTCTCAATTGAGTTTTCATTTTCCTTTTGGAAATTGTGTGTGACATTTTACAAATAAATCTTGGTTCAGGGTGTGAAATTTTAAAATTGATATAAAATATTGGTTTTGCATTAACTTTCGTTTCCTATAGGTGTCTAATATGGCTCTACATGATTAGATTTTGTATATTATTATTCTTTTAACGGCCTTAGTTTTTGTGGTTTATTATAAGGGGCATTCTTGGCAATTGATTTTATAAGGTTCGTATTCTGGTTGCCGAAATCCCATACTTGAAATGTGTGGTCAGCAAGTCTCCGTCACTTGACCATACTGTCTTCTTAGCATGGCCCTTGCACAAAAATTACAGTTTGTGTCCTATGTTTTGTGTTTACCTACATATGTATATGTTTATTCTATTTATGTATTTCGCTTTAAAATAGAAAATGTACTCTTTTCATCTCATGGTTTGTTTAATAACTAGCGATTCACATCATCAATTAGGTAAAATATGGATAAGTATCATTACAAGATGCAAAGTTCGAAAACATTTTTGTAAACATTTGGAACCAATTTTCCTCGCATAATAGGCCATAAGTAATTGTGTTTGTCACGCCTCTCTCTGCTCATTTTATTTTCGCCATTATACACTCCATTTTTTGTTGTGAATTTCCATCTTTTTTTATCTCATCTCCCTCATCACACATGATGGTATTAGTTTTTCTAATAGGTGAAATTTGGGAAGGGGCTATTGACCTCGGCTTTCTGAGTATTACTGTAGAAGTTCCACACTAATTATAGAATGTTACAACTCATTTTGAGCGAATCCATAATTGCCGCCCCCATCACAAAGCTATTGGTAGCATAGATGGGTCAACCAATGGTGATTATACCAACTCTGTTGGATGCCCACTCACTCGGATTCCCGTGCTACCCTACCCCAAAATTATTGATACCCACTCACCCTATGCAGCCCCAAAAGCAATAATGTTAATACGGTTAATAAGATACTTAGTTGAGCAATACCATTCACACTATCATGTAGCATGTGATGAATAATAATCAATAATTATATGATGCTTGAAAATAATTAATGTTCTGGGGGATATAATTGATGTACTGGTAATTCGAAGTGGCATTTCTATGTGGTCCATCAAGAGATCTTCCCCTCCAATTTAAATTGTTGTTATCACGTGCATTTCTAATTTATATATAAAGTGATGTAACCTACAAAAATGATTTCTTAACCAACGATTGAGATTTATAGTACAGTGGTTCAACTAATCTTTTTTTTCTTGATAAGTATATTAAAAATCCTAAAGTTTGTCACGAAAATGTAATTTAGTTCTAAAACTTTCAAAAAGTGTAATTAAATCCTAAAACTTAATACAAAAGTGCAATGAAGTTTTAAAACTTTCAAAAAATACAATTAAGTCCTAAAATTTATTAAATTTGTCAAATCAAGTCCTCCATTGATAACACTTTTTGAAATTTTTTTGAGACTCAATTGCACTTTTATGATAAGTTTTAGGACTTTATTGCATTTTTGAAAGTTTTAAAACTTAATTGCACTTTCATGACAAGTTTTAAGGTTCAATTGTCTTCTTTAAAAATTTTAGGATTCAATTGTACATTTATGACAAGTTTTAGGACTTCTAATGTACTTATCTTTTTTTTTATCTTTTTTTTTTTGTGGTTGTAATAGTTCAACTGACCTGAGAATAGTTTCTAGAGACGCCACTTTAAGAGGGCACATTGCCATTGGTTGTCCTGAAGGAAGCAATTTTCCTTTGGGATTGAAGGGCCAATTCACACACAGATAATATATATATATATATAAGTGATCCTAAAGGAAGTGATTATGAGATAAGATTGGAAGTGACTTAGTCAAATCGGGTTGAAAAAAATTGAAACTCAAGCTTGATCGAAGCAAAGTAACAATTTGAGTTGAGCTTACACACTATAGTGTTTTCTTTAACAATTAAAAAGACGGAAAGATTTGGCCTTTTGTTTCGTGCTTTATACAGAGATATTGACTGTTTATTTTTGGCATGTTTACTAACTATGAAAAATTGTATTTCGATGATGTAATATCTTTGCATGTTTACAAGATTATATAAATAATTATTCATGAAGGTCGAATTCTCTTTGAAGTCTAGATTAGCACTCCATTGTGCAGCTAATGTTTTGTATACTAGCCTAGTATTTGCAAAAATAAAGAAAGAGTTTGATCCATTAACTTATATTTTCACTTGCTTTCACTAGGAAAATTACCGAAAAACCTAAACTCTATAGAATAATTTTCCAAAAAATTCTAAAGCTAACCTTTCAATTTTGCAAATTTTGTTTAGGGTTAAATTGCAATTTATCCTTAAACCTTTTGACAATTTCTTAATATAGTCCTTTAGGTAAATTTTGATTGAAAATTGTTGACATGGACATTAACTAACCAGCCATTGGCACAAAAAAAAAAAAAAAAAAAGGAAAAAGGGAGAAAAAAAAAATTCAGAAAAGTTTTAAAAATTTCTAAAAATCTTCCATGTCAGTGCTAGCGATTTCACGTAAGTTAGCCAAAATTCACATTAGCAACTTCTAGTCGGGAGGACTACATTTGCAAATTGTAAAAAAGTTTAGTGTTATATTGGCACAATTGAAAGATAAGAACTGAATTGGTCAGCATATAATATATTTGTGACTTTTTGCACAATTTTCCCTTAAACCTATACAAATTTCAATTTAGTTCTAAATTTTTAAATTTGGTCAATGTAGTCTTAAAACTTTGCGCAATATTTTAGTATAATTCCATCGATTGTTGCTAAATGCTGTGATAAGCATATTGAAAAGCGAAAATGATTTATTTTTATTAAAAATATGTGCGAGTTTAACCATTGGCTGCTGCAGAATCGAAGCAACGAGTACCGATTTGAAACGCACGGATTAAATGCTCTGGTATCAGCACGTGGAACACTAAATGAAAAGAAAGGACGTCTTTGTTTGTCCTTTCTTACCAGCATTTAATGCGGCTATACCCTTGCTTCTGGCGCGCAAAGCCACAAACGGAAGGATTAATTGTACACTTGAAATATACGCATTTAATGCATTTATCTTACATGTCGTGGAAGTCAATTGCGCATTTAGCAACGATTTTATTGCTGAGAATAATTTTTAAGCAAAAAAAATACTTTGTAATTATCTAAAATCTTTATTCTTCAGGTAAAAAATGTGTTTTGTAAGATTTTTAAATTTTTTTGTTTCTTTTAATTTTTTAATACATTTATTAAATTTTTCTTAATTTTCTCTTCTCTCTTTTTCTCTTTTTTCTCCTCCTCCTTTCGCCAGTCGATGGCCATCACCATGGCTGGTGACCGGTTGGGTGAGGTTCAGTGAACTCACCGGAGGTTTGCTAGGCCTAGGTGAGGTTCAACGAGCTTGCCAGAGGCTCGCCTGGTCACCGATAAGGCTCGACCTCGCACTTGCCCTGCCTCGCCTAGCTAAAGCAAGATCGAGCCTCGTTGTGGCTCAGCATCACCAAGGGCCGGCAATACTTTGGCAAGGTTGTCGACCCTCGTCTGACCAGTGACTGGCCAGAAGGAAGAAGAAGAAAAAAAAGGAAGAGAAGAAAAGAAAAAAAAATATAAACTAATTATAGGAATTATTTCCGGGAATAAGAAACTACTTTTTCTATTTCTTAATTTTGTTCCAAATCTATTATCGGAAACAAAACAAAAAAATAGATATTTTGTTCTCAAGAATAAAAATTTTATCAAATAGGTTTTTATTATTTTTTTGTTCCTTAAAACAAAAGAACATAAATAGTTGTTCAAGAGAACTGGAATTTTTTTTACCAAATAGTGCCCAAGTGAAGTGCACGATTTCTTCCTAGAAAGATGGTTCTTGCGATGAATGGTGGGGGCCTTTGGTTATAAATTGAGGAGAGCCATCCTGGCAGAGGTGTGCCAAGTCCTTGGTAGCCGAGAGGGTGGCGTACAGAAATATTATTCAAGTTGATTTTCTCGTCGAAGTTATACTTAAAGGTGGTCAGTTTTATGGGAGATGATTTCCATCCTGAAATCGTAAATCACCTACTAAAAATTGATTTCAAAAAATTAAAATCGGTCTAGTTTTTGGATGAGTCTATGAAATTTGTTCCGCCAAGCTTCACAGGCATACAATTCGTCCTTTTGGCTCTATATTGGGATAAATTCCTATGATAATGGAGATTTGTGATAAAATCCTTTTTCACCATCCCAATAGGGGGAATGTAATATTTTATTAGCGCAATCTTTCATATCATTTTTCTCTGAGGATGGATGTGTACCATGTCATTAATATTGATGATCCTGCAAGACAAGGTGTCGGCATGGGCTCGGTCGATGACTCTCAAAGGTAGTCATGGACTTCCACATTGTTTGCTTTGCTTTTATGCTGCTCCTACGGATGCTTTTTGTTGGACGTCATTCTTGTTGGAGTTTGTTGTTTATATGGTGAACCCGAAGTTGATTCCAAGCGCTATCATTTTATTTGACCTCATGTCGACAATACATTAAGAGAGTTGAGATGAGAAATGGAGAGCCTAAGGAGTTGCTTGAGATAGTTGAGATGAAAGACCGAGATGAGATGAGATGACCGATAAGCGAGATTAAGGATTTGGATTTTAATTTTTCTTAAAAATTAAAATATATATATTTTCGATCTAATCTCGATGGGCAATTCTAGGGGTGTGCAAAAGAACCGGGATCCGCTCGGACTACCCAGACCGCCCGAAACCGGTGGTTCTTGAGGGAACCGATCTGGTTCCTAGTTCCAATTTATGGGAACCGGTGGGTACCGGTCCGGTTCCCGGTTCCATGGATGAATTCATTCACCTGCCCATCCGAATCGGACCGATTAATTTTTAATATTAAAAAAATTTGAAATTACTAATTAACAAACCCAGCATCAAAACGCAAGCAGTGCATGAACCAAAATTAGTCCCAATCTTTGTGCGCAGAAGAAAGTCCCGATCCTCCTGAGGCGCCACTCAGCCCCTGACCTTCCAAGACTGCCAGAGGGACGGTAAGCCTGAACCCGACTCTCGTTTTTGGACTGTTCTTGAAACAATTGATGAGGCGATATATCTTATTTAGCGAAATTATTGTCCTCTGCATGGAAGAGATCA
Organism: Eucalyptus viminalis; assembly: GCA_014182385.1. Taxonomy (NCBI): domain Eukaryota; kingdom Viridiplantae; phylum Streptophyta; class Magnoliopsida; order Myrtales; family Myrtaceae; genus Eucalyptus; species Eucalyptus viminalis. The sequence goes on along the minus strand of CM024532.1, from coordinate 46,989,947 downwards.
CAGCAAGCCGAATCTACACATTGTCGCAGAGCTCTACATCACTAGTGCCTGCGAGTTGCTCTTGTTGTTGATATGGATATAATAGAGTGGAAGTAGTTTATCTTAGCCTCTGCCAAATGTGCGTATTGTTGCGGAGTTATCTGAGTATCATGCATAATAATTCGTTTTTCGAGGAAGTTGTAATTCTACGAAAAGAGAAGATCCTATCATGTTGTTGGTTATAGACTTGGAAAATCTTATCTATGGTTATTGCGCAGATGTAGTAATTTAAAACGATGTTCTGCGAGAAAAGAGCTCATGCTTCGTGTTTGTCGCGACCTAAATTTTTCGGGGTGTGAACCACCTAAAATTTGGTTAATGGATTATTAAGCCTAGACTTAATTCGGGCTCTCCCAAGCCCATACCAATTCGCGACTTAAATTTAAGTTCTTAACGTGCAATTTATTTTTTAAACAGAGTCGCCACTAATCTATTTTTTTGGTGGGTCGATTAGAAACCCAAGTAAAGTAACGGGAGTTTCACTTTACTCTTACGAACCAGAGACTATGGGTACGGGAACTTGGTTACGCTGGATTTCTCTAACGCCCTTTCGGTACCTTTCTCTTTTATTTCGAAAAATGTTTGGCAGACAGCTTGAATTGATTTTAAAATTAATTCCCTAACATGTGAGGCGATCATGCGGGTGCGCAAACCACCAATTTAACATCCGAGAAAGCAATGAATAAATTGCAGGACTTACCTCGTAGCAACGAAAGCATCTGCGTTGTTAGTTTAGAATTCACATCAACAATCATAAATATGATTTTTAATTAACACGCAATTTCTCTTTTTGTTTTCACTTATTTAATGATAATCATGCAATGCATGCTACTAATCTAAGATTATATGACATGGCAATATGACTTAGCTATATGACCTAAGCAATACGACATAACTAAGCATGTAGTCTATCCTAAGCATGAGATGATGTATTCTAAATAATTTTTTTGTATTTTCTATGAGATTCAAAATTAAAGAAATGCAACATTTAAATATGCAATCTAAATTAATCTAATGACTGACAATTTCTAATTAAATGGACCTAACAAAAATCACTAAATGACGTGCATTGTATGAACATAATTCTATATGACGCGCACATGGTTTTATTCTACATAAGCATGCAATTTATTCTAATATGCAATGACGTGTAAAGAATATCCTAATTCTACATGACATATGCATGATGACCTTTTTTGTGTTTTTGTTTTATTAATTTCGAAACTAATAATTGTCAAATAATTAAACATGCAATTCAAATTAAAATCTAGCAACCTACATGGGTTGATTTGATTTTTTTATATTTTATATTTTTTTATATTTCTTTTTGAAAATTCATGATAAATAGAATGCTTAACCTAAATATATAGATAACCCTAAAACATGCAATATTCTAGCCCAAACATATTTCAAGATAAATAAAGCAATCAAAACCAAAGAAAATCACACATCGTTCAAATTAAGGGATAATATTTCGCTAGTAAAATCGATAAATTGATCTTAAGCCTTAAAGATCAAAATATCAACTTTAAATCCCGCCTAATTAATTATTTCATCTAAATCCTTATAGATTAAATAAAAAATTTAGGTGCGGTTGCGAATTGAGGTGCCGCTTTATATGGCATTTTTCGAGTTTCCATCTTTTTTGTTGCATTAAATCAAGAATACAAATCGGAGCATGATTTCGCAATCGCCGATTTTGCACCGATTTCTTCCATTTTATCAAAATCCTTGCCCTTTGTTCACCTGATTTTTAATTGTTTCTGCATTTATCAAAATCTGAACATCCATCAGAATTTCAAATTTCCATGCATAATCAATCAATTACATTTCCCCAATTTTCATTTTTTTTTCCTTTTATTTGTTCAAAATGCAATTTTATTTTTCCAAAATTAGGTGTCAACAGCTGCCCCTCTTTGAAGATGAGCTCGTAGAGGTTGCATTCAAAGACAAATTGAGACCTAATTTTAATTATGCACATGCACTAAATGATTTTTTCTTTTTTTTTTGGAAAATGAATCCCATTTTGTAATGAAATTTATATGATGCATGGAAATGCTAATGCAAATGATAAAGGAACTTACCTGGAATTACTTACCTTCGGGATGGTAGAGTAACTCAAGATAGGTAAGTGTTACATGTCAAGGATCCGTACCATTCTACGGTCGCCCAGAATAGTAACATGACTTCGTAAAGTGACTACTTTCCCAAGACCCGTACCATTCTACGGTCGCCTAGTATGGCATTGTCTGGTTGTGTCTAGGACCCATACCATTCTACGGTCGTCTAAACGAAAAAAAAAAAATGATTTTCCAAGACCCATACCATTCTACGGTCGCCTGAATGAAAAAAGATTTTTCAGGACCCGTACCATTCTACGGTCGCCTGAGTTAAGGTTGTCTAGGACCTGTACCATTCTACGGTCGCCTAAGTTGAGGTTATCTAGGACCCGTACCATTCTACGGTCGCCTAAACGAAAAAATGATTTTTCAGGACTCGTACCATTCTACGGTCGCCTGAACTAAGGTTGTCTAGGACCCGTACCATTCTACGGTCACCTAAATGAAAAAATGATTTTTCAGGACCCGTACCATTCTACGGTCGCCTGAACTAAAGTTGTCTAGGACCCGTACCATTCTACGGTCGCCTGAATTGAGGTTGTCTAGGACCCGTACCATTCTATGGTCGCCTGAATTGAGGTTGTCTAGGACCTGTACCATTCTACGGTCGCCTAAGTTGAGGTTGTCTAGGACCCGTACCATTCTACGGTCGCCTAAACGAAAAAATGATTTTTCAGGACCCATACCATTCTACGATCGCCTAAACAAAAAAATGATTTTTCAGGACCCGTACCATTCTACGGTCGCCTGAATTGAGGTTGTCTAGGACCCGTACCATTCTATGGTCGCTCGAATTGAGGTTGTCTAGGACCCGTACCATTCTACGGTCCGCCTAAGTTGAGGTTTCTAGGACCTGTACCATTCTACGGTCGCCTAAACGAAAAAATGATTTTTCAGGACCCATACCATTCTACGGTCGCCTAAACTGGGATTCATTTTCAGGACCCGTACCATTCTACGGTCGCCTGTTAGAGCAATAAATGTTGTCTAGGACCCGAACCATTCTTCGGTCGCCCAGCCTTGCGACAGAAATCATCCGACCAGGACCCGAACCATTCTTCGGTCGCCTTAATCAGATTGAATCTGGAGGAAAAATCTTTAGTGTACAACTTAATTGAGTGTCGGTATGCTTAAAAGGGAATACCTATGCAATGAAAAATATTCAAAATATGGATAGAGATATACTTACCTGGTGATATCTCTGATTCTTGGGGATATGTCTTTTGAAATTTAGATATCCTGTGGAGGTCTTTCACCTCATGGTGGAGGTTTCTCATCTCCTAATATCATGAAACATTCTGAAAGGAACTTGAATTACCCGTCAGACATGATTTAAAGCAAAAATTGATATGCATTCATCAAAGAGATAAACAATCTGAGTTATTCTAGAATGCAAATTTCAAAATTTAGTGAGTTTTTTTTTTCAACTCAATCAGGGTTCATGCATAATGACCTTTGCATCACCCAAATTTCCGTTGGAGAGAATTATCATTCAAGACAATCTTCACTCATAACATGGATTTCCTAAGAATATCAAATGAGAGACCTTCAGTTAGAAAGGACTTTCACTCACTCTCATTTAGAGGCTATTTTATGAGAATCACTTCATCTCACTATCATCATATTAACAAGGGTCCGAGTTTTCTCGCAAGCGGTACAACCTTACCAATCTGAGAGGTCTTTAATAAGGACTGTAATGCGGGCTCGGTCAACGGCTTAACAAAGGGGACTCTTTGAGTCAAGGCTATTGAAAGAACAACTCTTTAATCATCTCCGGGTTTATAAGTCAAGAACCCTACAAAATGAGAAAGAAATAATCTTGCTCGCACTTTTTCGAGCGATGCTTAAAACATGTGAACTCCTATGTTAATTCAAGTGCCATAATCTGAAGAGACTTTGTAAGGGATGTAACATAGGCTATGTTCATGGGTTGAGAAATGGAAGGATAAGCAGGCTTAGAATATGTGTAAAGGGTGAGAGCTGATGATCATCTTGGCATTGCCACTAGTTTTTTTTTCGGGGATTGTTTTCATGAAGTGCCCCATTGATTATGAAAACTTAGCATTTGAGTTCTTTGAGTATTGCTCCATCGAGACTCAATTCTTGCATTTGACAGTCACCTATATTGACTCTCTTTTTTCATCTATGGGTATTGGCCTTGCTTTTACTAGGCACACTGCTTTTTCATACCCCCAGTTCTCATGCATTTTTTTTCACTTCTTTTCATGGGTATTGGCCTTACTTTTACCAGGCACACTGCTTTTTCATGCCCCTTAGTTCTATTTCGAATTCAATTTTTGCGCACAATGCATGCGTCAAACAATGACACTCGAACTTTCAAGGGTCTTCTCTGCCTTTTGCCTTGCCCCAGTGTGGGGGATGATCACCAACTGGGTTTAAAGAAATGAAATTGTAGGTTCAAGTGAGCTATGCAAAAGATATAAGTATGTAGGATAGAGAAAGAAATGCTCTTCGTCATCCTAAGGCGCTTAAATTACCATATGAATTCAATGTAATAGCACGACTTGAAAATTGATGCAAGTGAAAGCAAGAAAATTTCAATCAATTTTCTTCACTTTATGGTGCTGTCTTACCCTCCAATTTGCCCCAATGTGGGGTGGTTCTTGACAGGGATAACTTTAAAAAAAAATCTTCACATGTGTATAAGGCTCAAAGTGGTTAAGCAATGGATCACCTGTTGTGTTTGGGATAGAGAAATGAATTGCCTCTCATCATTTCGGTCATCGTACCTTTTGCGAGAGAACTCTTTACCTCATAGATATGGAACTTCCTACATTCATCTCACAAGTGTATCAAGTAAGGGACTATGTATAGGATAGGGCTTGCCTTTCATCATCCTGATACGTCTCATTCAGCATTCTTAAACATTGATGTCACTACATTAAGTTGTCTATCTTGATAAATCTCCACATGAAATTGGTGAGCTAAATCAATATGAAAATTCTCTTTTCAAAAGAGTCTGGCAACTTTAAACATGAAAAACTTTTGTGACTTCAAAGCAAACAATTTATCGTACTCAAAACATGGTTTTAAGCACTCATTTAGGGGAATCGCTCCACAAAAGAATTGCCTTAGCAATGGATGTCCTCGGATCGTCTCTATCCATCAAAAGTGGAGATCCTCTTTTGTCCCTGCACAAGAGAACGTGCATGAATAGGATACTATGCAACATCAGAGTAAATTCAAATAGCACAACCATTTTGGCTCGGATCGAGATTTTGTCTCAGTCATGTCACTACTAGAATCTGTAGTACCCCAATTCTTCATACAAATTGTAATGAGATGTGTCACACATCACACTTTGGATCTAGATGATCTCCTTGACTTGCCCTCGGTTTCTTATTGATGTGCAAGGAAATCGCTTGGGACAAGTAAGAGGATAAGTAGTGCTTAATGTCTTCTTTACTCTTGGGAGATGTCATCAAGATCAGCTAGGAAATGATCCCTTGCCCCCATGCCTATTTTTCCTTTGGATGTATGTTCCCAAATCAATGGGCCCGCTATCACTGGAAATTGACGAGTTATTTTCAAACGCTTCTCTGTTATGCTCTGAGACATGAAGTAAATGAGTTAGAAAAACAAACAAGGGTAATCTAATGCATGTTTTTGGAAATGGCTTAAAAAATGATTTTTTTTTCTTTTTGAGGAATATTTTGGACGAGGAAGCATGAAGAAGCCCAGTCCTCAGAATTTCTCCATGGATGATATTTTCTTTTCATTGTTGGATATCGTCACCAGGCTGGTTTGGTATACCTTATCATGCCCTCAAAATAAAATTTGTAATTTCATTGAAATTCATCAATCAATTACATTTATTGGAATGAAAAATGTGATATTCAAGCACTAAAGCGAAACGGGAGAAATTTTTACCAATCTCTAAAAAGCAATAAGAATTCCCACGCAGAGGAAGGTGCAACTGAACATGCCTCTAATTAAATAAGGAAAGCGAACTACTTAGGATCATGAGTCATGTGTGCTTCAATCTTCACCCTCCTTGATCTTGTGATGCAAATCCTCCAGGTTAGAGATTATTCCTTCTAGATATGTCACTAGTCTCTTCATAGTGGCATCAAATTCAGCTACCTCAGGAAAATAGGACGGTTCGAAAGTCCTCTTGGCTCTCTTTTTCGAGTCGTAGTTTCTCACTGAAGATAGAGTACCTATGTCATCACGACCCTTTTGCTTGATGAGACAAGCTCATTTTGATCCGCCATTTTAGCTCTTGGCCGTGTACGGATGGGTGAGCGAGATCGCTCCATAATCACCTATAGGAAATAAACGGGAACATGTAAGCATGAGGTGTAAATGGAGAGTCAACCCATGACAATGATCTAATCAATTTTTTTCCATTTTTTTATTTATTTATTCATGAAAAGTCTATGCAAGAAGGAAATTTCCTAAAAAATGGATATGCTAGTAAAACCAAATTTTTTGGACATGACGCAAAAACAAATTCTCCAAATTTTTTTCAAATGCATCATTCCCTAGCAATCTCTCATTTCATTTCCAATTGACAAACGAATCAAATCAATGATTGACCTAGATTGTCATGGACCGACCCAAGAATACAACAAAATAAATTGCCTTGTATAGGGATAGAAGACTTACTTCACCAAGGAAAATTAACGGCAATCACATAGACATGCACATGAGATGTGAGGCTCAATTTCTACCTAGACGGCTTAACAAAATGGAGTTAAAAGGGTGGGATGACTTAGTTGCAGCCTCGCATGCTAAGTCAAGTCCTCCTAACTCCGGCTCAGTCAAGAATGATACCCCAATGCAACGCAGCCTCGCATGCAAAGGTAAACATTCTTGACACCAAGAAAAACTTTCGGGATTGAGTTGGGCAACCTCTACTACGCGGCCTCGCGGTCGAAGTCGTATCCAACTCAATACCATCCTATGTATCCTAGTGCGGCCCAGGTCCGGCAACAGGTTGTGTGTGCAATAGTGTAGTGCAAGATGCAAGACATGCACAATAGTTTAAATCAAACAACACTTCAATAGCTTGAATTTAAAACATTCATCCCTAACTCCAATCTGCAAGACAAGAGTTAGCAAAGACTACTCCCCTTATATCTCCCTATCTGCAAAAACATTTAACACCTTAAATGTTAGGGACGTACACTGAATCTCGCTGCCAAACAAAAATCATTTTTCAAAAAGAAGAAAATTGGCCTAAGTCCACTAAGTGTTTTAACACAAATCCCCAGCGGAGTCGCCAAGCTGTCGCGACCTAAATTTTTCGGGGTGTGAACCACTTAAAATTTGGTTAATGGATTATTAAGCCTAGACTTAATTCGGGCTCTCCCAAGCCCATACCAATTCGCGACTTAAATTCAAGTTCTTAACGTGCAATTTATTTTTTAAACAGGAGTCGCCACTAATCTATTTTTTTGGTGGGTCGATTAGAAACCCAAGTAAAGTAACGGGAGTTTCACTTTACTCTTACGAACCAGAGACTATGGGTACGGGAACTTGGTTACGCTAGATTTCTCTAACGCCCTTTCGGTACCTTTCTCTTTTATTTCGAAAAATGTTTGGCAGACAGCTTGAATTGATTTTAAAATTAATTCCCTAACATGTGAAGTGATCATGCGGGTGCGCAAACCACCAATTTAACATCCGAGAAAGCAATGAATAAATTGCAGAACTTACCTCGTAGTAACGAAAGCATCTGCGTTGTTAGTTTAGAATTCACATCAACAATCATAAATATGATTTCTAATTAACACGCAATTTCTCTTTTTGTTTTCACTTATTTAATGATAATCATGCAATGCATGCTACTAATCTAAGATTATATGACATGGCAATATGACTTAGTTATATGACCTAAGCAATACGACATAACTAAGCATGTAGTCTATCCTAAGCATGAGATGATGTATTCTAAATAATTTTTTTGTATTTTCTATGAGATTCAAAATTAAAGAAATGCAACATTTAAATATGCAATCTAAATTAATCTAATGACTGACAATTTCTAATTAAATGGACCTAACAAAAATCACTAAATGACGTGCATTGTATGAACATAATTCTATATGACGCGCACATGGTTTTTATTCTAAATAAGCATGCAATTTATTCTAATATGCAATGACGTGTAAAGAATATCCTAATTCTACATGACATATGCATGATGACCTTTTTTTGTGTTTTTGTTTTATTAATTTCGAAACTAATAATTGTCAAATAATTTAACATGCAATTCAAATTCAAATCTAGCAACCTACATGGGTTGATTTGATTTTTTTATATTTTATATTTTTTTTATATTTCTTTTTGAAAATTCATGATAAATAGAATGCTTAACCTAAATATATAGATAACCCTAAAACATGCAATATTCTAGCCCAAACATAGTTCAAGATAAATAAAGCAATCAAGACCAAAGAAAATCACACATCGTTCAAATTAAATCCCGCCTAATTAATTATTTCATCTAAATCCTTATAGATGAAATAAAAAATTTAGGTGCGGTTACGAATTGAGTGGTACGGTCATAATTTCTAGTTATGCATAGGGAAACATTTCAAATAAAGAAAAACAAGATACATTAAGTAAAATATAGATAAAATAAATCTGCATAATAAAATAAATTAAATCTACCTAATTTGATTTTTTTCTTTTTTTTTTTTCCCAAACCGAAATTGGCAACCGGTTTGGAGTTCTGTGCGGGAAGTCGCCGGCGAGGAATTCCGGTGAGAAGGCACAGCAGGGCGCACCGGTGGCGAACGAGTCGCAGTGGAATGGGGACTGCAGCGTGAGCGTCGCTTGGAAGGGAAGTTTGAGCAGCGCGCGAGGGGCTGCCTCGCGGCCGGGCGGAGGCGCGGCTACTGGTCGGGTCGGAGCAGCGGCAGCGGCGAGCGGTCTCACAAGCGCCGGTGACAATGCTGGGCTGTTGGTCGCGGTGGCTTCAGCCCCAAGCGGCGCGGGCGGCGCGAGCCGGGCGTCGGGTGGAGGCGAGGGGACAGCGGCGGGACTTCTCGGGCGGCACATCGAGATCGATGGGCGACGTCGCGGGCGGATCGGGCGGTGTGGTCTCCGGTGGTCGTCGGGCAGCGGATCCGGAGAGAGACCGGGCGAAGCGCGGTGGCGTTTGGCGGAGGCGGTGCTGGCGCGGTGGACGGCGGTGGCGCTGCGAGGCGGTGGCGCGGCGTGCTGGCACGGCGGTGGCGCTCGGCGGAGGCGGTGGCCGGCTGCGCCAGTACGGCGGGGGCACACCAGCGCGGTCGGGAGGCCCTTTTGGGGAAGACGACACCGTAGCGTTTTCCTTTTTTTTTTTTTTTTTTTCCTCACGTCTCTCTCACGTCTCCCCGTACCTTCTCTCGCTGACTTTTTCTTTTTCTGCAATTTGTCAGGAAAAGAAGACTTCTTTTTACTGAAGATAGACAAGGGAGAAAGCTTTTTTTCTCTCTTTCTCTCTTTCTCTCTTTTCACGAATTTTCTCTCATTCGCACCTCTGAAAATTTTTCTGAATCCCCCCTTTTGTTACGAAAAATGAAGCTCTCTTTTATACTAATTCCGAACGGCCGCTTTATATGGCATTTTTCGAGTTTCATCTTTTGTTGCATTAAATCAAGGATACAAATCGGAGCATGATTTCGCAATCAGCTCGATTTTGCACCGATTTCTTCCATTTTATCAAAATCCTTGCCCTTTGTTCACTTGATTTTTAATTGTTTCTGCATTTATCAAAATCTGAACATCCATCAGAATTTCAAATTTCCATGCATAATCAATCAATTACATTTCCCCAATTTTCATTTTTTTTTCCTTTTATTTGTTCAAAATGCAATTTTATTTTTCCAAAATTAGGTGTCAACAGTGTTGCAGAGTTGGTTCCGAGGCATCCTAGATGGACCAAGAAGCAAGAGCTTGTGTCCACCGCGAGTACTGGAGCTTCGAAATCCGACAAGGGCCGGAAAAAGAAGAGATAGTCGAACATAGTTGCAAATGTATCACTGCAGTTATATTATTATTTTGTGAGACCGGTTCCATGGATCCACCCGGGAACCGGACCGGACCGAACGGTCCGGTTCCCGTGGGATCCATGCAACAAACGGGTGGATCCCGATTCCAATTTTTCGGAAATCAGTCTTTAGCGGATGATTCCCAGTTCTAGGTCGGGAACCGCCCGCTCAGACCATGCATACCCTTAAGCAATTCTACATCCAGAGCTGGGAACCAAACTGATATCCAGTAGTTCTCTTGGAACTACTAATTCGGTTCGGTTCCATTTCAGACGGTTACGGATTCCTTTGCACACCTCTAATTACACTTGGGTGATTTGGCTAGTTAAATTCTTGTTAGTATAATTTTTTTAATTCCTAGAGTGATATTTCACTAGGAATCATGAGGGGCTAAACCAAGTTATTTGGTGTAATTAAAGGTTGGGAAACACCAATATAATGTTTAAGTGTTCAAATGATTGTAATTTCTATTGTATCGTTTGTTTCTATAATAGAATTCTCTGCCACTATCCCATGCACATAGATTCTGATATTCTAATCATATTACATAAATTTAGTGTATGATTTCCTTTCCTTATTCCTAATTATTTTATCAATTCACTTGTCTATATTCACTAACAATTGTTTTTATGGGGGGAAGATGCATGGGCTGAACTACGGGAACCGGACAATGTTCTGATAAAGGACAAGATTAATTGCTATTTTTTACTTGAGATTCTTAGTAATCATATGACCGCCCACGTATTCTGCTCTCTGGCTACCACATTGGATACCATATACGAGAGAAATTTATGGAACACTAAATATATGCGATATGTTCTCCACCATAGCCATTTTGATATTTAATATAAAAGGCATGGGTTTAGTCATATTATCCAGTTTATACAAAGTTAATTTGGATTCGGTCCCTCAAAGGATCATAGAAATTTGAGCTAAACCGATGGAGGTAATTATCAAACAAATCAACTATATGAATTTCAGAGAATATATATAATATCTACTGTTGAAGTAAAAAAAAAATTAAAATAGGGTTTTGTTGTTGTGGATCATGCAATTTTGAGTTGTCTCTTCCCGCCTCTCCCTCTCTCTCTCTCTCGAACTTTTCTTTTCTCTTCCACTTTCGGAGGGAAGGAGCTTGAGCTAGGTCTCTCCCTCCCCTCTCAGTTGCTTATCATTTTATTTTGTTTTGTTTCTTTCTTTACTCTCACAATTTTATATTTGGGAGCTTTTCTCTCCAATCTAGTTTTAGATTTTAAATTTTTAATGAATAAGTACTCTATCTCTAGTTTCAATGGTGTTCATAGCAATTTTGGTGTCAAATTTGTACTTGTTCAACATGTTTTAGTTCCAAGCTTTGGTGCTTCACATAGCCTAAGTGGCTTGGTCTCGCAAGTGTCAGATCTAAGCTTCTTAAACATATTTATATTGTCTTCATACAGCGATGGTGTTGGGGACATCAAACTTGGGCGCACACTGCCGAAAGGCAAAACTAAAACTACAGATAGAGATCTCGGCATTTGCTTTTCATTGATGATGTAGTGTGATTCGATGATCGGCCATGGATCATTTCGCTTAAATGCAGTCGTAGATATGTCCTGTAATTATCTCTACCAACCATGCTCTATTGATATGCCTTGATTTCTAGTTTTTTGTTTGTGTTGGAACGTTATGGTTTGCCTTGTTATTGTGACTTTTAAAATTTCCAATCATGCATCATTTTGGTAATTAATGAAAATTTCTTTTGACGAAATTTTTTAAAAAAATTATAGATTATAGTAAACAATTATTACTAGTTGAATCAAATTAAGTAGATTATAAAAAATATATATAATAAATTGAATGTAGATCGTCAACCCCATAATTTGTCTTCCATTTGGTGCCTCAGTCATCCTTAATCTTGATGTATTAAGTAATAAGTTCCGAATCGATCCCTCACCCTTCTTTACATGGATCAAAGGCTGAGTCAACGAGGCACCAAATGTGAGCACAAATAAAGTGTGGAACATGAAGATCGAAGAAAGATCTAAGAGAGTTTCATATTACTACCACTTTGCAACATCGGATAGAAATCTTGTCTTGTTGGCTGACCCGTCACCATCATTTAGACAAAGGAATTTAAACCTTTAGGGGATATTAGCTTTATAACATTGATTAACAAAGTGACGTAATCAATTTTATAATTGTGCATTTAAGCAAATTAGTCATTATACTTATAATTGCAAACTAATTTGATAAATCACTTTTCAGTATTTTTAGCAGTACTCGAAATTCACTATGGAATGTGGATCATGGTCAATGCATGGGGAGATAAGTAATGCTACGTACAGATTGATAAAATTAGACTAAGTAGTTTGTGAAGAACTTCATGATAATAGTAAATTAGTGTATGAAATGCTATTAAGTTTTAAACATCGGATGATGCAATAAGTCTCAAGCTCTCTCTCTCTCTCTCTCTCTCTCTCATTTATAAAAAGTTGTGATTAAATTCTTCCATTGGAATCTACCCATGTGGCAGTCCCATAAGTAGCCACATATGAAAGATCTAGATAATTTTTTTTTATTAGTGGAGCATATATGTTGAACTAAATTTGAAGCATCTAACATGGGTCTCATGCGGCTTATATTCATATTGAGTCTAGTATATATTGGGTTTCTCAATATTTTATCAAAAATTGAAAATTTGATCACCGGATGGAATTCATTACACTTTCTTGCAAAGAAAATTCTCAATTACTCTGTAGAAAAAGTTTAGCAATTCATTGTACTTCATATAAAAGGTGATGCGTTTATAACGTAATATGACATCAAATATGATATTGTTCAAGCCTCAAAACAACACCTTTACTAGCCAAATTAACGAAATAATCTCTCGTATAATGTTTGGAGGTTATTTAAATGTGTTCCTTTAAACATGTCTAGTTGAGAAAAGTAGCATACTCATTTATTAATAAGAGCGATATAAATGACTTAAAAGTGTTAATCTACGAACATACACGTTTATTATTCATGCGTACATGGAAACCCAATTATGATGTGACCGCGATTGAGCTCCGATAACATATGATTATTTAAAAGACAATATGTGACTGACCAAAGCATCCAAGGCTTGGTATGAAGGGCCGCCTTGTCGCACGGAGACACTGGCCTTCTCCTTCAAAACCAATGCCCTCTCTCTTATTTCTTCTCCTTCTCTCTCCGCCAGCATCCTCTTGATGGCCCTTGCAATGTTCTCTCTCTCAAGCCCGCCATTCAAGTGCACTCCAATTCTCCAAACATCGCTCACATACCTTGCGTTCACTCCTTGATCAGCAAAACGAGGCATGCACAACATTGGCACTCCTTCACTTATGCTTTCCAAAGTTGAGTTCCAACCACTGTGGGTCCAAAATGCTCCGACAGCAGGATGAGCCAACACTTCCTTCTGGGGTGCCCATTTCACTATCTTCCCTCTCCCTTCCAATGCCTTGAGAAAGTGGCTCGGCGACTTCTCTAGCCACTCAGGATCACAGACCGACCCGGATCGGACCACCCATAAAAAGGGCTGCTCCGAGTCAGCTAGGCCTAATGCAATCTCCAACATTTCTGCCTCGCTCGTGGCCGCGAGGCTCCCAAAGCTCACGTAGATCACGGACTTGGGCAGCTGTTTGTCTAGCCAGGAGATGCAGTTTCTGTCCTCTGCTTGTGAGCTGCTCGAAGGAGATGTCACGCAGAATTTGTGAGATGGACCGATCGGAAAAAAAGGAACTGACAAAACCTCCCGGAGCGACTCGAGATCAGAGTGCTCGAGCTCTTCGAATGTGTTGATGATGACGCCAGAAGAGTCCTTGATTACTGCGATCAGGTTATCCAATATTCGGAAGATTGCCTCTGGTTTTTGTGGATCGAGACCTGCCGGGATGTCTTTAACTAGTAAGGGCGGAAACTCCTTCACTGCCTCTTCGGATCGGGAACCTGATACACTCATAGTACAAGAAACTTTACTTTACGAGAAAAAGACGTTCCCCTAGCAAGGAAAATATCTAAAGGAAGCAAGTATTATATGGATATTGACATCCAGACATGCCTAGATGATTTCATCCAGAAAACTACTGCCATACACATGCATCGTATTGCCATACACATGCATCGTACGGATTTGTACGATCTACACCTATAATTATTTACCAATAAACCAGTAAATTTTCCTATAAAAAGCTTTATTAAATCGTTACGTTCAGCAAAAGAAATAAAACACCAGACAGATCCTTCCAATCGTATACATTGCCGGAGCACCGGATGATAGGGGTCAGTTGCCAAAGGCCTTTATGGGGGGTTTAAAGGCCCTTGGTCAAATGCAGGTACTTTATGGCAATATTTTTAGAGAGCTTTAGGGAGATGCAAGCCCTCTAGTTGCGTTTGGGACCGGCATTTATAAGTAGCTTTGGGTGTCCAAAGCCCATTTGTTCAAATATTAGGTGGCTTAGAACATTTTTGAAACCCACCTTGAAGGAATGCTGGCCTTCCAAAGGCTGAAAGCCCAAGGTACATTAGGGGCTGCCTCGGGCTTCTAGCATTCATGGCATACTGAGTTGAGGATAAATAAAAAAAAATTTCTTTCCAAATTATCCTTGTTGATTTTTCAATGCCCTCACTATTCATCTTCTTCTTCTCCATTCTCCATGAGCGGTCGCTGGCAAAGGGCAGGCAGTCGCCGGCAACTGTTATGCTCGGCGCACCACGACCTCCGGGCGAAGGTCGCCAGGGCCGCACTATCCATCTGGTCGCAGATCTGGTCACGACCAGATGCGGTCGCTACAGAGGTCGCAACCCATATGGTTGCAGATCTGGTTGTGTTGCACCTGCTGCATTGCGACCTTTGCATGTAGGTCACCGGGGCCGCGCGACCCTTCTGGTCATAGGTTTGGTCGCGACCAGATGTGGTCGCTAGGACCCTTGCTAGAGGCTCACGTGGCGACCAGATCTGCAACCGGATTGGTCGCGCGAAGGTTGCGACCTCAGATCTGGTCACCGCGACCCTCACTGGAGGATCGCTCTACGTGCTGCGACCTCCGTCGAGGCCGCGTGATCTAGGTCTTGGGACCCTCCGGCGAGGGTCACCGCGACTAGATCTGGCCGACCTTCTG
Source organism: Eucalyptus viminalis (assembly GCA_014182385.1). Lineage (NCBI taxonomy): Eukaryota > Viridiplantae > Streptophyta > Magnoliopsida > Myrtales > Myrtaceae > Eucalyptus > Eucalyptus viminalis. The sequence continues at coordinate 46,974,662 of CM024532.1, read as the reverse complement.
GCGAGGGTCATGGCAACTAGATCTTATCGCCGCAACGCTCGCCGGAGGGTCGCAAAACCCTCGCCGAACCGCCTACCTCTACTGAACAGCTTGCATCGAAATGCCCGCCTTTCGCCAGACCGCCTGCTCCTCGCCGGCAACTACTTGTTCTTGGCCGACCAACTCTCCTTTTTTTTTCTTTTTTTTAATAACAAGCCTTGTGCAAATATAATTTTTCCAAACACCATTTTACTCAAAAATACTCCACAATAGACTTTTACAATACAATTTTATAAACGCAATTTGCATTTTGGAAAACACATTTAATTCAACGGTTTTTGCATTTCCCTAAATACATTCCCCATAAGCCTTTCCAAACGCACCTTAAGTCCCTTAACCCGAGAAAAATCCGTAGGAGCTTTGAGCTGTAGTATTTTTGAATGCTAATGCACTTTTTTCTTCCAATTTTGTCCTCTATAAACTCTCAAAAGAGAATAACAGGTTCACACCATGCGACACTAGAAAAGCTTACCGAGTACCGGAATGTATCTTTTTTCCTTGAGAACGGGTAATATAGTAGCAACATAAAGATAAGCCGCGCCGCCGGTCCGCATCACCAATGCATGGACCTTCAAACTCTGGGCTACACTGCACGTAAAGCTGAACAGTGAATCTGATATCAAGCAAGCGATGGGCGCCGCATCACCACCCTGCGATGACACCATTTCCCGCAGGCATTCCTCGAAGGGGACCGCGCACTGGACGTCGAGGAGTGCAAGGAGGTTCCCGATGCCCAGCGTGGAGGCCTTCGATTGGTCGATGCCGTCTGGAATGGATCGGAAGGCAAAGTGAGGATGGGAGGACGGATCTGGGGCGTTGAAGTTGGTGTGGATGACGGTGATGGAGAAGCCTTGGGCGTGGAGGATCCGACCCAGTTGGATCATTGAATTTATGTGGCCTTGGAATGGATGAGGAAAGAGGATCAGACGGTGGTTGTTTCTTGGGTTCATTGTGGACTTCGTTTTTCTAGTCGCTCGCACGTTAATGGAAGGAGATTTTCTTGAGACACATGCAGAAACCTTGGGTTTTTTGTTGCTTTACATGGTCTTCACGAGTTGCGTTTATGTAACAGCTCTTGCTGATCATGCGAGACATAATATAGGATTAGAGTTGGCTCGGTCGTGGAAACTCATGAAATTAACATTAGGTGTCTTAGGGAAGCATTGCGAGTTTGACTTCTAGGTGTTGTAGTTCTAGGCCAAAAAGGAACGAAAGAATGGTGGGTGTTCAGAGGAGTGAGCAAATTAGGAAACGTGGGGTCAGAAATGAAAGCGACTTTTACCGGTAAAGCCGAAAGGAGATAGAAAAGTGAGTGACCATACCGATTATGTGAAATGGGAAAATATTGGCTGCATCTATGATGGACAACTCAGCAAAATAATAATTCATTTGTTGATTGGCATGTATCCCCACACTCTCTCGGATTTGTTATAAATCTCTCTATCCTTATCCTTCGTCTCTCTCTGTCCCTGGGCCCACTTTGTCAGATTTGCCATAAATCTCTCGCACATGCCTTCCTCCCTCTTTCTTCTTCCTCCGTCTCATCTCTGCCCCGTCTCTTCCCTTCAGAAAATAATGCTGCCCTGCTGTTGGCAATACCAGAGATTTTCTGGCGACGTCATGAATCTTGATCCAAGATAAAGATAAGAAGACGTCCCGTTACTTCTTGGAAAGCGACGGGGACACGCTGACCCTACGTCCCAATCGTGGGATAATGGCAACAAGAATTTAAAGCTTCCATAATTAATTGCCAAAAATGACCTTTAAATTATAAAATCACAGAAATTTTAATTAATAAAGGAAATAATAAATATAATCTACATTTAGCACGACGCTAAATATCAAAAGGAAACGAAATTAAAATTCCCAAAATTTGTGTTTCATTTTATATTATTACTAAGACATATAACATCATCATATACGTAACTATTATAACTCACCATATGTATATATCGCCACTTGAGCTTGTCACTAGCACAAAATTACTTATTTTAGTCATGATCATCGACGTCTACACGATTTTAAAATATGTGCTATTAGTTTGAGATTTTAGTATTACAAGTGATACCAAAGCAACAACTTAAACGTGAACAACATGAGATCGAGAGATAATGTGGAATCAAAACCTATATTACTCCCTACATTATAAAATTTTACTTAAATAAATAATTTTCTCATATTTCAATATAGAAACTAAAATTTACATAATATTTTGTCTCACTTTTTAGGTTGTAATTTGTCATTTGTCATTATGAAGTACCATCCCTATACATTTGAAGTCGTAACTTGGCTTACATTAAATTCATATAATTTCTTAGTTCTTAAATTCAATTAAAATTTCATTTTCCTTTTGGAAATTGTGTGCGACATTTTACAAATTAATCTTGGTTCAAGGCGCGAAATTTAAAATTGACATGAAAGATTGGTTTTGCGTTAACTTTCATTTCCTATAGGTGTTTAATATGGCGCTACATGATTAGATTTTGTATATTATTATTATTTTAACGGCCTTAGTTTTTGTGGTTTATTATAAGGGGCATTCTTGGCAATTGATTTTGGAAGGTTTATACTCTTGTCGCCGAAATCCCATGCTTGAAATGTTTGTTCAGTAAGTCTCCGTCACTTGACAATACCGTCTTCTTAGCATGCCCCTATACATAAATACAGTTTGTGTACTAGGTTTTGTGTTTACCTACATATGTATATATATTCTATTTACGTATTTCGCTTTAAAAAAGAAAATGTACTCTTTTCATCTTGTGGTTTGTTTAATAACTAGTGATTCACATCATCAATTAGGTGAAATGTGGATAAGTATTATTACCGGATGCAAAGTTCGAAAATGTCTTTGTAAACATTTGGAACCAATTTTCCTCACATAACAAGCTATAAGTAATTGCGTTTCTCACGCCTGTCTCCACTCATTTTATTTTCTCCATTATACACTCCTTTTTATGTTGTGAACTTCTGTATTTTTCTCGTCTCCCTCGATGCACATGATGGTATTAGTTTTTCTTATTAGTAAAATGTGGGAAGGGGCTATTAGCGTTGGGAACTCTTTCCGAGCATTATTGTAGAAGTTTCACGCTTACGATAGAATATTCGATTTGAATCATGCGAATCCATCATTGCCGCCCCCATCACATAGCTATCGGGAGCATATATGGGTCAACCAAGGGCGATTATAGCACCTCTGTTGGATGCCCACTCACTCAGATTCTCGTGCTATCCTACCCCAAAAGTATTGATACCCACTCAACGGTCAACCTATGCAGCCCCAAAAGCGATAATGTTAATCGGGTTAATAAGATACTTAGTTGAGCAATACCTTTAACTATATCATTTAGCATATGATGAATAAAATCAGCAAATATATGACACCTGCAAATAACTAATGTTCAAAGGGATACAAATGATGTACTGGTTATTTGAAGTGGTATTTCTATGTGGTCCATCGAGGGATCTTCCCCTTTACCTTAAATCATTGTAATCACGTGCATTTTTAATTTAGATATAAAGCGATGTAACCTACAAAAATGAGTTCTCAACCAACGACTGAGATTTATAGTATAGTGGTTCAATTGATCTTTTTTTTTTCCTTTTTTTTTTTTTTTTGGTGGTCGTAGTAGTTCAACTGGCCTGAGGAACAGTTTCTGGAGGGGCTTTGAAAGCAACCCCACTTTAAGAAGGCAATCATAAATATATTACCAATTGTGTTTTTTCTAAACGGAGTCTGAGTACATTGCCAATGGTCATCCGAAGGAAGCAATTTTCCTTTGGGATTGAAGGACCAGTTCACACACGGATATATAAAGTGGTCCTAAAGGAAGTAATTATGAGATCAGACCGAAAGTGATTGCGTCAAATCGGGTTGAAAAAAATCGAAACTCAAGCTCAATCGAAGCAAAATAATAATTTGAGTTGAGCTTACACACTATAGTGTATTCTTTAAAATTAAACAGATGGAAAGATTTGGCCTCTTGTTTGGTGTGCTCGTACGGAGATATTAACGGTTTATTTCTGGCGCGCTTGCTAATTATGAACAACTATTTAAGATCTTCTATTGGCTCATATTTGAAAACAAATAATACTGGAAATCATTTGTGGGATTAAAAACATTAAATTGATCAAACTCATACTGGGCTCATATTTGACAAATAAATAGTATTAAAAGATCAATAGAAAAATCTATCATTAGGAAAAAGTATATAACATGCTTTACAAATAAATGAATACAGTAAGCTTACCCATCATAGAAAGAAAAATAAGTGTATGTTTTAGGGCTTTTCCATGAGATAATTGTCCAAAGAGTCATAAACTTATTTTACAATGTCAAATTTAATAATAAATCTTTCAATTGTGCCAATTTAACCATATTTTTTTTTTAACGATTTGCTAATGTAATCTTTTTGAATGATTTGGCTAGAAATCAATGATGTGACTATCCAATCAATGTTAGTTGTCGAACGTGGCACGATTGATACTAACATGAACGATTTTTGTAACTTTTTAAAATGTTATAAATCTAATTTTATTTCATTTTTTCTCTCTTTCCCTCTTATGGTTACACAGCCTTGGCAATAGCCAGTTGTGAGGGTCACTTGGATCTAAGAAGGACCGCCCTCGCCTAGACAAGGGTACCTCTTGTCGGCCTCAAGCAAGGGCAAACCTTTACTGGCCTAGCAAGGCGAGGATCCCCTTGCATTAGCATGGAAATGGTCCTCCACACAAAATCTAGCGAGACCAACAGTTGGCGATTGATAAAGGAAATAGGAAAAAAAACATTAAAAATTCAAAAATTCAAAAAATTGCAAAAACCATCCATGCTATTGAATACCCGATCCAACCCCGCTCTATCAAATAAGGGCAACCTAAGTGTAATTATCAATACGTACCATGCAGTGTATTAAATTGGTACTTGCCATCCTTAGCAATTTTGGGAAAAAAAAAAATTGCTCCGAACTGTCTCTGCGAGTTACGTACCCATAATTATCAACAAGCTGAAAGGATTGCCGAGGCTGGCATCCACCTATTAGTTATTTTCACAGATGAGTTCACTATCACTAGAAACTTGAAAATGAAATTTGCTATCGTAATGAAAAACTGAGAACGTATTATTGTACTGGATATCTTACCACAACCCCATTTGAGAAGTTACTAATTTTGCTTTGGATAGTTTATATGAGTGAATGTAATTATTAACTCAATAGAGCATTTACCAACTTCTTTATTAGTCCAACGGCAAAATTTATTAGAATTTATAGATTAAGATTTTGCTATCCACGATAGTGTGAAAAATTACCCATTTAGTCTTAAATTTATTGTATAGAGGTCAATTTACGCTTACATTTTCCAATTTTGCCAATGTAGTTTCAAACCTTTGCGCGTTGGCAATTGGCTGAAAATCATCAATGAGGCGATCCATAATTGTCCATGTCAACATGCTTCATAGGATGTCCTGTAAAAATTAGCCAAAAAAAATACATTAGAATTTCACACAAAAATTTAACATTGGCAAAGTTAAAAAAGTTTAAGATTGTAATATTTATATAATAGGTTTATGATTGATTGGATAATAATCTCAAATGATAGTGTGCTAAATTGGAATTTGCTACCTCAAGGAAAAATCTACCAGTCGTTTAGAAAAGTCATTGCCGAAACGCCAAGTAATATTTTTGTAGTTTTAAAGGCATAAGCTACAATACGCCGTTCCTAGATTGAAACGATAACTTACCATTTGGGATGATTATTAAATGCGAATTTATTATTGCATCGAAGATCGATACTTTTTTTTTTTTTTTGTGAATTGTTTAAACAGATCATGGAATACTCGATAAATGATTTTCCAACCCCCTTCTATTTTCGAACAGTAAGCATCATTGTTCTGGCATATGTTAAATTTATAATATTTTTGACTATTTTTGTTTCGTGAAAAATAAGTAATTTAAAAAATATTTTTTCAAAATTGATCGTGTGTATTACTTGAAATAATTAATCAATGAATAACAATTTACATCCAAACATTTGCATTATCAATAAAATATTCTTCATTCATTCATTTTTGTAAGCGATATAAATGATCATATTCTGAAAAATATTTTCAAAATCACTCATTTTTCATAAAAAAATGGAGAATTTATTTCACATAATAAATAATCATTCTCTAGTAATAAATAATTTATATAAATTTTCAATTAGGTTATAGGCTTTCATCACTCGGTATATATAAATTACCTACCTTAGGAAATCCACATGGCGCCTTATAGTACTTATGGGATCCACTGCATCCCACGAATAGTCCAAACATCAATGACTTATGTCATTTTAAAAGATCCGAGAAAGGAGCGTTCCAGTGGATATACTTCAAACATACGAAATGGGTCGTTTTTCCATAGAAAAATGTCTTGCTATCGACAAAAGTCTGCCGGTCACAAACACCAAAAACAAGGAAGGCAGCCGCTTACCGTTGCGTCGTCAGCTTACCCGATTGCAAAAATTATACCTCGGATACGTCCGGTGCGAAGAAGAGGACGACCACGCAAAACGAGGAACGTCCAAGAGGAATTCAAATCAGATAAAAAGGGAAATCTCCCGAACTGCGGGCAATGGGAAAGCCCACGAGTCAGATGGACAGGCCCGAGGTGTCCTGGAGATCCTGTCTTGGTGTCACCGACCCGATCGTGTCGATTTCGTAATTTATCTCATCATCTATAGGACATTTGAATAATGCGTCCACGGGCAATTTGAATATATTCATCTCCCCCCTCCAAAAGCAATCCCCTAATCATTCCACTCCTAAAAAAAGTCAATCGGCCGTTGCCTTTTTGCAGTCTCAAACGGCTACTCATCGGCATGCCCTCCTTTTTTCTCCGTTTCTCTTCGTTTGTTCTTGAATACCAAGTTGTCAACCACTCCATCACCTTAGCCGTTGAGAGACTTTCTTCTGTGGACCTTTTTCCTCTTTTGGGAAGTTCCGATTGGTGCCGTATTCCCATTACTTGCGAAGTTGCTTGGAGTTCCCTTTCGTTTTCAATTAGTACCCTGCTCAAGGTGTCCTCAAATTTCTCGGCACTTGATCACTTATGTTAAGATAATGGTACGTAAAAGCAAGATCAAAACAAGATCGAAAGATGCCATTAAAGGGTTGGTTGGCGAGGGTCTCTAGTGTGAGAGGGAATTGATCTTAAGTGACTATTACGATATCCTTATTATCGCTTTAAACTGCAATACGATCATTGGTTACTTATATCTCCATATTTTTGGATATATTTGACTCCGTCTGATTCAAAATGAAAGACCCATCATAACAATAGGAATAAAACAAGATCATATCCGAGCCACGGATAGAAAGACAATGCCATAAACTCTACATCTTGAGATAGGTGTTTTAGGCGCCTGCAAGAATGAAGTTGCCTCAGAATGCCAACAAGAAGCCAGCGACTCAGGCCCCGTTTGGTTTGGCATTTAGAAGGGGCTTTTGGCCTCTAAAGGGGTTTGGGCAATTGTTTCAACATTTTGGGGACTTTGGGGAGATGCAATTGCATCTCTAAGGGGCTTGAAGGGGCTTTAGGGGAATGGAGGGGGAGAGGTCCATTGGGAAGTTGCATTTTCGGAATGCAACTTCTACTGTTCATCTTCACCGGAGAGGAACCGATCGGAGGCCGACGACCGCCGGCCAAGGGGTCGCTCGCGCCGGCGACCGCCGGCCAAGGGTCCCCCGACCTTGGCGACCATCGCTAGACCTCAGGCGACGCCTGGGTCGCGCCGTCGCCTTGGTCGTGCGATCTAGGCTCGACCCGGCGACGGCCGCCGGATCCGGCGGTCGGGGCCGAACTTCAAAAAAGAAAATATAATTTTTTTTTGTTTTTTTAATTTAATAAAAGTCATTTACAAATACAAATTTTACCAAACGGTATTTTGGCCAAAGTTATATTTTAATGCAAATTTTACCAAACGGTATTTACATTTCGGAAAATCCCCTTTAGTCAAAGGTATTTGCATTTTGGCAAATGCATTCCCCAAAAGCTTAACCAAAGGGGCCCTCACTCCCTCTTGATCCTGAACTTGCACACTCTCTCAACACAAAATGCAGTCAAGTCAAACGGTGGGTGCAAGAAGTAACGCTATAACATAAAGAACACAGTGAAATTGTAAGGGTTGGGACACCTAACGCTATTTGCTCCTGTCAAGTGACCTTTGCTCCCCTCCAAACTCTTCTTCAAATCCCTCGCATTTTCCCCTTCTTTCAGTTAAGAAAAAGAATGTTGTTTATCATCTTGAACTCGTCTGAGGGTAAGGGTGGTGTTCAAGAACCTGAGTACTACTCCCAGTGCGATAATCTGTCAAACTGATGATGCCAGAATAGCGAAAAGAAATAATTTCTTATGTCCCCATACCTAATAAAAAATTCATTTTTAATGAGACAAAATTTCCCACCTTTATGGCCGAGGAAGTGGAGATATTGCGAGGACGAATCCGCAGCATCTGATTTATACATGGGGTCTGCAATTATTTATTAATAATTTGAACGTAGCCCCTACTCTAATCCGCCGAGATCGAAAGGAGGAGAGAGACGTCGGCGTCGCAGGTGGCACTTGGCAGTTACCCCCTCTCCCTCTCTCGAGAGCTTTAAAAATCAAATTTTTTACACGCAGGAGGGAGGGAGAGAGGGAGGGAGAGAGAGAGGCAACAACATAAGCAGACAAAGTAGCAATCAAACCCACGAGCCAGCTTCGTGAAAAACCATGAATTCCATTAATCCCCGACCTCGCATTCTCCCTCTCCTTCCGCTCAAGATCCCTTTTTGAAAAAAAGGGAGGGAGAGAGAGAAGGTACGTGTAGGTGCCGACGAGAGGGGCGAGAAGGGTGGCGCTGATCCACTTCTCGGAGATCCTGTGGTGGATCCTGTTGGGCAGATCCTCCCACAGCCCCGTCATTATCTTCTGCTGGAACGGCGACAGCGCATACACCACCGCCTTCATTTTCACCGGCTGCTTCCTCCTTTCTCTTCTTCTTCTCTCTCGATCTCTTTGATCTCCGCCTCTCTTTTGCCTTAATTTTCGCAGTCCCTCTGGAACCATGTAGATTGGGGCGATAGCCGAAGTCCCTGTCGTCAACACAACCAGCCTCAACGACTTATCGTTTACCCGGGCCGCCAATACAACTGCCGTTTCATCCGCGGATGGGGGTGGCAATTGGGCCGATCCCGAAATAGCCCAAAATCAAGCCCAGTCATCCATCGGGCTCGCTCCACCCGATTGGAATGAGGATAATATGAGTATTTTTTTTAGATAAGGATCTAGCGTACATAAAACGAAAAAGTTTCCAACCATTTGGTGCACTTCCTTTTGGATTATCTTCCAGTAAAGCTGGTAGATCTGTTCATTCAAGCCGTTTGGGCCTGGTGCCTTTATAGCTCCAAATTGGAAAGCCGTGGTTTTCACTCGTTCTAATGTCACTAATGTCACTAGCCCTATTAAAGCTTCCTTCATATCATCTTCAACTATGTAAGGGCATTCGTCTAACATTGGCTAAAAATTCCTTGGGCCAACCGTGTCATAAATGATTTGATAAAATGTAGCAATATGTTCTTTGATCAAGTCAAAATCCATGCACCAATTTCTAGTCATCTAATTTCAACATGGATATTCTTTTTCTTTGCCTTCTCTGCACCGTCATAGTGTGAAAAAACTTCATATTTCTATACCCTCACTTCAGCCACTCTATTCTCGATCTCATTCTCCAATACATCTCTTCCTATCTCCATAGGTTTTCGATTTGCATTGTAAGTTGTGGAGTTTCCTCCTTGCTTGGTCCCCTTCCCTCCTATTTGTTAGCTAGGTAAGTTCTTTTTTTAAGATCCTCAATCTCTTTTGATATGCGTTGAATTTTTTTTGCTTGCTCCACTTGTCCAAGGCTATTGAGACTTCATTCAGTTTTTTGGCTAGATTCAGTCGAGAGTAGTGCTGGTCATTCCACACTTTTTGAACTATTTTCTCACATTCAACATCTTCTTACTAGTAAGCTTCAAAACAGAATTGTTTCTTTCTTTTTATGCTCGGTGGGAACAAAGATAGTAGAATAAGACTATGGTCGGATCTAAAAGCTGGCAAAGCATAGGCTTTCGCATGTAGGCATCACTCATCATTCAATATTGCATATAACCCAATCCAGCCTCTTTTTCACCAATGCTTCCCCATCTCGGTTGTTGGCCCAAGTGAAAGTATGACCTTTGCTCTCTACATTCATGAGTGCGCAAACATTTAATAAATCTTGGATAGCAACCACTCAATAGTAATCTATTTCATTTTTTCCATACTTCTCCTAGTGATACAAAGTCTTGTTAAAGTCTCCAATACAAATCCGGGGTAAAGTATTGATAGAATGAATCATATGAAGCTATTGCCATAGCTGAAGTCTCTCCTAATAATTCGTAGATATTTGTAAAAAGGAAATTCTCATTTTAGTGCCACTATTCAGGTCTTCAGAAAAGACACCCATCAACTCACTTGAAGAAGATTTCAGTTCAATCGACACTTCATTGTTCAACATTAAAGTCAATCCCCCCGTGATTCCAATTAGGTTAACCACCGAAAGATTCTAGAATAGAAAGCACTTCCTCACCCTTTCCACTACAATTTATTTATTTATTTTTATTTCCATTAAAGATACTAAACTAGGCCTTGCTTGAGTCACTAGGGCTCTAAGATGTTGGAATGTCAGGGGAGTGCCCAAACCCTAACATTTCCAACTCACAATCTTCATTTAAAATTTGGCGGCTTGTTAGGGCTAGTCACTAAAACCCATTCCTCCATTCCTTTGACCTCTTGGATTGGGGTATCAAGTAAGGTCTCTTCCTTAAGGGATCGGGTAGATGAACCTTGCTACTTGAAAGGGTTGAAGCATTTAAGCTTCTTAGGTGTAGGTGCTTTTTCCCCCTTTCTCTTTTTTAGGTACCTCAAAGACTCCAATGCAATAGGAGCATCCTCTAACTTGAATATATATACATTTAAGGGATCCTCGAAGACTCCATGCTAGCATGCTTTTGTTTAAGGGATCCTCCCTCAGGTACACTTGAATATATATATATATATATACATTTAATACATTTGTCCTACATGCCGTGGAAGCCAAGTGGAGCACATGATTTCTTAGTAGAAGGACGGTTCTTGCAATGAATGGTGGGGGGGGTCCTTTAGAGTTATAAATAGAGGAGAGCCATCGTGGCAGAGATGTGCCAAGTCCTTGGTAGCCAAGAAGGTGTTGTATGTGAATATTAATCACATTGATTTTCTCGTTGTAGTTATACATTGTGGTGATCGGTTTCAAGGTATTGCGATTTCCATTATGAAATTGGCAATCACTCACCAAAGACCGACTTTGAAAAATTGGAATCACTCTTGTTCTCGAGTGGATCCATAGAACCTGTCCACCAAACTTCACAAGTATACAATTTGTTCTTTTAGCTCTATATTGGGGCAAGTTCCTATTATAATAGAGAAGTCCGGGTTGGATCAACCCGGAATTCTCAGGACCGAGGACCAACCCACACAATGTTGGTTTAGGAATTCTAGGACCAAGGACCGACCCAATCTCCCTGGGAACCGGACCAAGATCGGCAGGGTTGGGCCGGTCCAAGGTCGGTCCAAGGTCAACCCTAGACCGATGCTCACCCCTAAGTTCCACCCTTCCACGTGGCTCCACATGTCGCATTTTGAGTGACTCGAGACCACGTTGATGTGGAGTTCCGGACCACCAATATTTTCTCCTCTCCTCCTCTCTCAACTTTTTTTTTTGTCTTTTCCACTTTTGGAGGGAAGAGGTTTTACCTACATATCTCCCTCCCCTCTTGGTGGCAACTTTTATAGGTGAAGACCAAAGGAGATAGAAAGGTGAATGACCATATTGATCGTGTGCTTGAAATAGACTGGATCAAGATTCATGATGTCGCCGGAAAAGCTTTGGTATTGTCGACACTAGCCCTGCACATAAATACAATTTGTTTCCTATGTTTTGTGTTTACCTACATATGTATATATATTCTATCTACGTATTTCACTTTGAAAAAGAAAATGTACTCTTTTCATCTTGTAGTCTATTTAACCACTAGGGTTTACCCAAGTGGCCACTCTTCCAACTTGGAAAGAGGAGGTGGGGGGTTCAAATCTCCACTTTCTCAAAGAGGTTGGGGTGAGGACAAATTAGTTTTAGAAGTGGGTTTTGACTCCCACACTCTGCAAGGAGGTAGGACAAAAGTCTAAGAGTGAGAGTTAGAATAAGAGTATAGTAGGACCGACCAAAAAAAAATAATCTTGTGGTCTATTTAATAAAACTAATGATTTACCTCATCAATTAGGTAAAACATGGAGAAGTATCATTACAAGATGCAAAGCTCAAAACCCTCTTTGTAAACATTTGGAAGCAATTTTCCTTGCATATCAGGCCAAAAATAATCATGTTTCTCACACCTGTCTCTGCTCATTTTATTTTCTCCATTATAAACTCTTCTTCTTCTTCTTCTTCTTCTTCTTCTTCTTCTGTGAATTCAGTCCTTTTTATCACATCTCCTCGTTGCACATGATGGTATTAGTTTTTCTTATTGGTGAAGTGTGGGAACAGGCTATCAACATTGGCGACTCCTCCTAAATGTTACCATTCCACGGATAGAATGTTGAATCCAAACCATAATTACAACTCATTTTGAGCGAACCCCTCACCATTGCCCCATCTCAAAGCTATGGGAGTATAGCCGAGTCAAGCAATGTCGATCATACCCCCTCTGTTGGATACCTACTCCATCGGATTCCCGTGCTACGCTACCCCGAAAGTATTGATACCCACTCAGCCTGTCCTGCCCCAAAAGCAATAACTTCAACTAGGTTAATAAGATGCTAAGGTGAGCAATACCTTTCACATTATTAATTAGCATATGATGTATAATTATCAATAACTATATGACACTTGCTAATGTGGTAAAATTAATGTTCAAAGGGATACAAATGATGTAGTGGCTATTCCAAGTGGCATTTCTATGTGGTCCATCGGGCCATCTTCCCCTCTACCATAAATCATCTTAATTGTGTGCATTTCTAATTTAGATATAAAGTGATGTGGAACCTAAAAAAGTAAATTATTTTCACCAATGACTGAGATTTATAGTTTAGTGGTTCAGCTGATCTTTTTTTTTTTTTTTTTTCTCTTTTTAGGGGTAGTCATAGTAGTTTAACTGTTTGAGTTGGAGGGATTTTAGAAGCAACCCTACTTTAAGAGTGCACATTGCCATTGGTGGTCCTAAAGGAAGCAATTTGCCTTTAGGACTGAAGGACCAGTTTGCATATTTTTTTACTTGCATTCATATAATTTGTTGACATGGTACAAGTAAACTTGTTCACATCAGCCGGCCATGTAAGATAGCTAGCAATTACCGCATGCCATATTAGGAATATTTGACACAATTTTTCATGGTCACTTTAACAAATCTCTAATACAAGTAAATCTTCAATTATGCATCTCCAATTCTCGTGCATATTTTGCTGATGAGTGTATAGTCAATATATTCTCACATATTTTGATGCATAATTCTATTAGAGAATTGTGTATATTTTCATAATAAAATAATTTTTAATGTATATATCATTCTAGCGATGTTCAACTTGCATAGGGCAAGCTTGATCTTGAGCTCTTGAATCTCTGCCTTCATGACTTCGACCTCATCTCTCTGAGGATTCTTTTCCTCGATCACTTGGCCTCTATCCCTCAATAAATCAATTGATGCTTCAAGGACTTTATAATTTTTTATAATTTTTATTCCTTTTTTCTTTTTTGCTATTCCTTTCAATTTAATCTTAAACTAGTCATCGATTTTGAAAATTAGCATCAATTGGGTCTTGCAACCTCAAGCTAGCGACAAAAAAAGAAAAAGGAATAAAAATTATAAAAATTATAAAAAATTATAAATAAAAATTATAAAAGTCCCATGTCGGAGTCTCAAATGTGCCATGAAAGACGTTCGGCGAAGTTTTCGGAAAAAAAAGATTTAGGATTGAATTAACGCACAATAGGTTTTTGAACATTTTAGATTATGGTTGAAAAGTTTCATGGATACAATTATGACCACCACCTAGGTTGTGCGACCTTTGTGCCTTGCCAAACCCCTTGTTGGTTTAGGTGGCTCACACCACCCTAGCGAAGGTCTTCGAAGATCACATGACCTTGGGCCTCCAGGGTCGGTCGTGCGACCTCCAGGCTAGGTGGCTCGCGACCTCCAGCGGCCTTCACCAGGTCACATGACTTTTGCTAAAGGTCGCTCAACCTTAGTTGACCTCAACCAATGGTTGCCCACGAAGGGTTTGGCCTCATTTTTTTTTTTAAATAATACATATATATTTAATGTTTTTAGCATTATTGTCAAAATTTACATTTTAAAAAGTTGCATACATTTTTTTTCAATTTTAAATAAATATAATTTAAAAAAATTAATATTAATCACCTAAAGGGCTTTTCAAATATGTTTTCTATCAAATAATATTTATCTTAAAGTTACTTTTTAAAGCGTAGTTTATTAAACAGTTTTTACATTTGTCCAAAGCCTTTTTGGCTAAATTGCTTTACATTTCCCCATTGAGCTTTCAAATGTTGAACTAAATGCACCCTTAAAACAATCAGTAGTAGTCCCACAAAATCTCACATGATATCAAAATCGGAGATCCCATGTTCGAATCTTTCCAAGCCCTATTTGTCTCTTCAATTAAAAATTTCACACTTGGCATTAGACAAAAGACTAGGGGAGTGTTAAAATATTTAAATAATAAATTTCGTCTTCATCTAATAGCTTAAGTTTTAAGAACAATTAACAGTGATCTCACAAAATTTCACAAAATATATGTTAAATATTAAGCTCAATAGGAGTTGCATGATGCAGAAATATCTATTATAATATAGTAGTTTATATTGACAATAAAAACATGAAAAGATAATCCACATTTACCAAATGAAGATCTAAATGTACTAAATTTGTGCCAAATAAGATGCTCACCAAGAGTTCGAAATATCTTTTTATAACATAACAGTCGGTATTTGACCAATTAATGTCATCAGTCGACTATGAAAGAAATAATTTATCACAAATATCACACGTTTTACAATATATATATCAGAAATTACAAAATCTACTATTAGCAAATTAACAGAGAAACGATAGTGTCGCGCTTGTGTAAGTCGATGGCAAAACCGCCTCACTCAACTGCTCATCTCACGCAATCAAACCCTTCTCCCACAAACGACATCTGGGACCCCTTCCTGGACTTCCCCGTCACGCCGTCGACCACCCTGTCGCCCCCCTGGGAGGACGTGTTGAGGGAGGTCACGCAGTTCCCTAAGCGCGCAGATCGACTGGAGGGAGACGCCTGAGGCACACGTGCTCCAGGCGGACCTGCTGGGGATGAGGAAGCACGAGGTGAGAGTAGAGGTTGAGGAAGGGAGGGTGCTGAGCATCAGCGGTGAGCGGAGGAGGTGACAGAGACGTGGCACCGGTTGGAGAGGGGGAGCGGGCGGTTCCCAAGGAGGTTCCGCCTGCCCAAGGACGCGAGGGTCGATCAGGTGAGGGCGAGCATGGAGAATGGCATCCTCACGGTGGTTGTGCCCAAGGTGGCGGCGGCAAGGCCCGTTGTGAAGCTCATTCCGATCATCGGCTGAGAGGTTCCAAATGGGAGCGACGGAGAGAGTGCGGCTGTATAATTTAGAGGGCATAAAATATAGACGAGAAGATCCCAGTACGAAACTATGTCTGCATGCTGCATGGTTTGTGTGTATGGAAGTCTAGTTAGGGTTTTTGTTATCTATGATGCATGAGCGGATGTAATATACTCTTATAAAATACAAGTAACTATTGCATGCATGTCCTTTTCTAACATTCAAAATCATCCGGTGGCGAATTTGATTCAAGACGTGTGAACCGTTGATTGATTTGTGTCGCATTGCCTAACCGTGACAAATATTGTATGAATGGACTTCCTAATTATTGGAATCCATGCTAAAATCGTAGTGTGGTTGTGGCGATAAACTCGTCAACTTTTGAAATAGTTATAATAGTTCAGTTCGGACATTTCATAAAGGTTGTGGAATCTTTTTGCTGACGGTCCGAGGAAGTCATGAGTGTAAGTCGTTCCTTGACCCTCCGTCGCTTTATCAAATAGGGGCAACACGAGTGTAGTTATCGATATGTACCAAGCAGTTTATTAAACTCGTACTTACTATCCTTAGCAAATTGCTCTGAATTGTCTTTGCCAGTTACATGTGAGTGACTGTCTAGAAAACTTACAACTTCTTGTTGTGCTATATTACTTACCAACCCTTTTGTGATTAATGTTGCTTTAGATAGTTCATAAGATCGATGTAATTAGTAACGCAATGGAGCATTTACCAACTTCTTTCTAATTCGAAGGGCAAAATTTATTAGGACTTACAGATTGAGAACTTGCTATTCTTGCCAGTGTGCTAAACTGAGTTTATTAAAGGCATACACGTGAACTAATCTTTTTCGTAATTTTGTTAGAAGTTGCCATGGAAAATTTGCCAATCTTTTACAAAAGTTATTGCCAAAGTGTGAACTAATCCTTTTTGTAATTTGAAGGTATAAGTTACAATAACTCTTTCCTAGATTGTCAAAACAAACTGATAACTTACTATTTCTGATGATTTACTAAATTGGAATTTATTATCGCATGGAAAATTCTATCGATGTTTTTAATATGTGACTCTTCTTCTAATAATTTGTATAGATGCATGGATTACTCAACAAGAGATTTTTACACCACCTTCTATTCTTGAATAGCAACCATCATTGATTGATCTAACTCACGTTGATCGGTAATATTTAGTTTCACATGATAAATAATATATAAATGTAGCGTGCCTAAAGAGATATAATGAACTTTACTTATTCCAATGAGTACTGTCCGACCAAAAAAAAAAAAAAAAATCGGTACAACCACTTATAAACAAAGGTTACCAACCTTAAGGCACCTTATAGAACTTGTAGGATCTATGTATGTACAAAAAATCTAAACATTAATAATTTATGTTATTTTCAAACGAGAGAAGGATAGTGTTTCGGTGGAGATACTTAAATCCTACGAGATGGGCCGTTTTCTGTAGAAGAATGTCTTGCTATCGACAAAAGTCTGCCAGTCACAAACACCAAAGACGAGGAAGAAAAGCAGCCACTTGCCGTTGCTTCGTCTGCGTGCCCAATTGCAAAAAATAATACCTCGGATCCATCCGGTGCCAGAAGAAAGACGACGACAGTCAGAGAACAAGGAACATCCAAGAAATTCAAATCGGACAAACCGGAATTCTCATGAATTGCGGGCAACGGGAAAGCCCACGAGTCAGATGGACCGGCCCGAGGTGGTCCCGAAGATCCTGTCCTGGCCACGTGGCCCGGCATCGTCCCAATCGTGTCAGTTTCGTAATTTACTTTATCTTATCATGCATGGGACATTTGAATAATGCTTCCACAGACAATTTGAATAGATTCACCTCCTCCTCCAAAAGCAATCCCCCTAATTATTCCACTCCTAAAAAAAGTCAATAGGCCGTTGGCTTTTTGCAGTCTCAAACGGCTACTCATCAGCATGCCCTCCTTTTTTCTCTGTTTCTTTTCTTTTGTTTTTGAATACCAAGCCGTCAACCACTCCATTACCTTAGCCGTTGCGAGACTTTTTTGTTTTTGTTTTTGTGGACCCTTTTCCTCCCGTGGGAAGTTCCGATTGCTGCCGTGTTCCCATTGCTTGCAAAGTGGCTTGGAGTTTCCTTTCGTTTTCAATTAGTATCCTGCTCGAGGAGTCCTTGAATTTCTCGACATCCAAATTCCAATCACTTATTTTATGATAATAGTACGTAAAAGCAAGATCGAAACGAGATTGAAAGACGCCATTAAAGGGTCGGTAGGCGAGTTTCTCTGGTGCAAGAGGGAGTTGATCACAAGCGACGATCACAATATTCTAATTATTCCTTTCAAGTTGTGATACAATCACCGGCTACTTATATCCTCATATTTCTGAATATATCTAACTATATCTGATTTAAAATGAAAGACCCATAACCACAATATGAATAAAACATAATCATATATGGGTCACCGGATGGAAAGACAATGTCATAAACTCTACATTTTGAGGTGGGTATTTTAGGCGCCTCCATGAATGAAATTGCCTCAAAGTGCCAACAATGAGCCAGTGACTCACTCCTTCCTAATCCTAAACTTGCATACTCTCTCAACACAAAACGCCCTCAAGTCAAGACAGTAGGTGAAAGAAGCAACACTACAACATGAACGGCACAGTGATATTGTAAGGGTTGGGACACCTAATGCTAGTTGCTCCTATTAAATGATCTTTGCTCCCCTCAAAACTATTCTTCAAATCCTCGCATTTCATCCCCCCCTTCTTTCAGCTAGAAAAAGAATGTTGTTTATCATCTTAAACTTGTCTGAGGGTTAGGGTGGCGTTCACTGTTCAAGAACCTAGTATTCCTACTATAATTGGTCGGTTAAAATTAAACGTGCCCCCGCATTAGTCAATCTGATAATGCCAGAATAGCGGAAAGAACTCATTTTCTTATATCCCCACACCTAATAAAAAGTTCATTTTTTAATGTGACATAATTTCCCACCTTTTATGCCCGAGGAAGTGGAGGGATCGCAAGAGCGAAGCCGCAGTCTTGGATTTATACAAGGGGTCTGCAATTATTTATTAATAATTTGAACGTAGCCCCTACTCTAATCCGCCGAGATCGAAAGGGGAAGAGAGACGTTGGCGTCGCATGTGGCACTTGGCAGTTACCCCCTCTTCCTTTCTCTCTCCACAGCTTTAAAAATCAAAATTTTGCACCCACAGAAGAGAGAGAAAGAGAGAGAGAGAGAGAGAGAGAGAGACCAGCAAGAACATAAGCAGACATGGTTGCAATCAAACCCAAGAAGCCAGCTTCGTGAAAAACCATGAACTCCATTACTCCCCGACCTCCCATTCTCCCTCTCCTTCCGCTCAAGATCCCTTTTTGAAAAAAAAAAACTAAGCTGCAGCGGTGTCCAACCTCGTGAACTCTGCCTGCATTCCGCTCCGCGTCCCTCTCCGTTAAAGGCCTCGCTCGCTCTTGTTTTCCTTTAGCACGCGTTGGAATGAGAAGTTCGGCGAAGAAGAGCGAGAGCTCGAAGAAGAGCAAGAACTGTCGGGACTCCTCCGGGACCGACTCGAGCACCGACAGCCTGAGCTCGACCAGATCGAGCTCCGAGAGCTCTTCGGCCGAGGAGGCAATGAAGGCGAAAGAGAAGGAGAGGGAGCGCTCGTCGCCTGCTCCGCCGCTGGGTTGGCCCATCGGAAAAGCTGATTTGCACCGGAACTCTGTTTCCTCCGCCAAGGACGATGAAGCCAAAAAGTATGAAAACGACGACGATTCGAAATTAAAGAAATCGGGTTCAAAGCCTTCAGGTTGGTTTAGTTCCGAAGTTTTGTCAACCCCCTTTTTACACTTTTGTTCTTTACGGTGCTTTTTCTTATCTAATTGCTGAGAGGCAGTGAAAGATAACAGCCGAGAATTCAAAATTCAAACTTTGTACTTTATTTAGCTACCATCTGTTGTCACGACTCTTGAGTAGAGCAGAGGAAATTTCCTAGATTCTCTGTATTTGCTTGGATATGGTGGCTAGTGCTCAACCCCCCCAGGTCTAATAGCTTTGTGTGAATTTGATTAGAGCTGGACATGATGAAGGAGAGATATGCGAAATTGTTGCTTGGTGAGGACATGTCAGGCTCTGGAAAGGGTGTCTGCACTGCTTTGGCCATTTCGAATGCCATCACCAATTTATGCGGTATGCCCTTTTCTATTCTTTTCTTCTATACTAGTGATGAGACCTCACTCTGCGTTTTCTTTTCTCTTCGAGTTATTTCCTTGAGGTCTGTCATGACCAATTTGGTGCGCTTATTTATTTATTTTCATACGAGGCAGGAACTATCTTTGGGCAACTTTGGAGATTAGAACGCTTGCCTTCTGAAAAGAAGACGATGTGGAAAAGAGAGATGGAGTGGCTTCTTTGCGTCGCGGACCATATCGTCGAATTGATACCCTCTTGTCAAACATTTCCTGATGGTAGTAAGCTTGAGGTAAGTTGATTCTACTCTTTTCCCTGCTGAATGTGTAATTGTTTTCGATCTTGTTGACTTAGAGATTGAGGGAAAGAAATTCAAATTTCTGCTACTGGGTTCGAAACACTGGAGTAGTTCAAATCAGTGAGGTTAATCCGGCTATTAGAGTTTTTGGGTTTCATATACCTGTGATTGTAACTTTCTGGCAACAAAATCGACAGATTTTAGGTCCCTTTTTGGTGTTTAAAACAAGAGCTGATTGCCCAGTTAGTAGATCCCAGTTCTTTGCTCTGTCTGTCAACTAGGCAAAATGTAGGAACTTTTTCAAAATTAATTTCAGAACCCCATGTAGTTTAATTTAGTCATTATGTTACTCAAGTATACGACTTTCTATTTAATTATAATGGTCTGGTGTTGGAAAAATTAATTTCTTAAATCAACTTTTTTCCTGTTCCTTGGTACGTCCATTTACGGCCAGTTATTTGGACTTGGAACCAGAGCAGATGGTGGAGGAAAAGAGTATTTCATATGCTGTAAATCATTCTTTCCTCTCATACTGCTTTTCGTTTCATTTGTAGGTCATGACTTGCAGGCCCAGAGCGGATATCTTTATCAATCTTCCAGCTCTTCGTAAACTGGACAACATGCTTATTGTAAGACGAGTTTCTTTGATGACTGGGAGCATCATACGACAAATATGAGGAAATAATTATACTTATGCTTGAATACTTTGCATTCAACAGGAAATATTAGATAGTTTCACAGATACAGAATTCTGGTACGTCGATCAAGGCATAGTAGCCTCAGATGCAGAAGGGTCGGCCTCTTTCCGGAGGACTATTCAGCGGCAAGAGGAGAAGTGGTGGCTCCCGGTGCCTCGTGTCCCTGCGGGTGGTCTCAATGAAAATTCAAGAAAGCATTTAACTCACACTCGTGAATGCACAAGCCAAATATTGAAGGCCGCAATGGCCATAAACAGCATGACCTTAGCAGAAATGGAAGTTCCCGACTCATATCTGGAATCTCTTCCGAAGGTATGAAAATATATTGTTGCTCCTTCTTTGGTTCTTTGTCCTAAATGACCAAACTGATCTTTCTTGAGAACCCAACCGCATATTTTATTTGGTTTGTTGCCATATCATGTCCCAATAATCTCATATTGACTGGTTTTATTTTCAGCATGGGAGAACTTCTCTGGGGGACGTCATTCATCGATACATCACTTCCGACCAATTCTCTGCAGAATGCCTGCTAGATTGCCTTGATCTGTCTTCTGAGCACGTTGCACTAGAAATTGCAAACCGAGTAGAAGCCTCAATGTATGTATGGCGAAGAAGATCTTACCCTAGACCACCAACTCATCCGAACCGATCCACAACGAAGACATCATGGGAGATGGTTAAAGATCTAATGTTAGATGGAGATAAGAGAGAACTGTTGGCAGAAAAAGCTGAAAGACTGCTGCTTTGCTTGAAGCAGCGGTTTCCATGTCTTGCACAAACTGCTTTAGACACTAGCAAGATCCAATTCAATAAGGTGATGATCTCTGATCTCGCTACTCTGTAGTGAAATTCAAACCTTTCTTTAGCTTTCCAATTTTGTCCATCAGGAGCTGTTTTGCCAATAATATAAGACTTGAAACTTTGCAGGATCTGGGGAAATCCATTATTGAGAGCTACTCAAGAGTGTTGGAGAGTCTGGCGTTCAACATTGTTGCACGTATAGACGATGTGCTCTATGTAGATGACTTGACCAGACATGCAGATGAATTATCTCCGATCTCAGGTGTTAACGTGATAGCCCAGAAGAAGAAGTTATCCATGCCATACTCGGTGCATCTCTCGAGCACTCCCTACAAGTCGGCTTTCAGCACTCCAAGCTTCTCCCCGGCGCCCCTGATTAGCCCTATAAGGGGAGAGAGGACTCCTTTTATCGGCAACAACCATAACAATGGCAAGCCTCCCCGCCGCGGGTTCGGAGTTAAACGGGTCCTCACGAATTATCTCAGTGGGGACACGAAGCCAAAGCTATCGGGCAATGGAGCCGACGCGTCTTGCCCGGTGCTGAGCACAAGTTCCACAGACCTGGAGTGCAAGAAAGGCTAAACCAACCTGCTCAAGATTTCTTCGAGGAAATTACAGCGATCCACTGTAATCTGGTGTGATTAGATAGGCTCTATACTAGGCTTTTAGTTGTCGGGTTCTTTTCTTCACTTGTATCCTGAACTTAGCAGTTTGATTGACAAAACTATTCATTTGCACAAAAAGAGCTCGTGTCTGTTCTGGTGTCACTTGAGATGAAAATTCATGATGGGATGAGGCGGATTGTTACTGTGTTCAAAACGACTTACGAGTTTCTTTGGTTTTCTCTCCTCCGGAGATTGATGGCAAAAAATGAGTAAAGGAAAGGGGCATTCCGAGAATTGAACTCGGGACCTCTCGCACCCTAAGCGAGAATCATACCACTAGACCAAATGCCCACGATATGCGGATAGCGTCACGTTAAAATTATAAAAAAAGAAATTTTCCTTGATGCATGTCCCATCGTAGCGTTGTTAAATTCAAGGAGCTCAATCACGACGCGCAAGATGAGCATTTTTTTTTTTTTTTTTTTTTTTTATTTTTAATTTTTCTATTCTTGAAAACATATTTGAAACAAAAAAATTTCATAACGTAATTTTATTTTTCTATTTATACAATAAATTTTTATTTCAAAAATTTTAAATTTAAAATTTTTAACTTTTTTTATTTATGAAACAAAAGTGAAATTAATTTTTTTCACCATTTACTCTTGTCATTGTCTGTTGATCGTCGGATGGTTGCCGGACAATTGTCGCCAACCTTCTTGGCTTGTTGATCATCTCCCACTATTACTTAGAAAAAAGAAATTTCGTATTGTTATCAAACAAATTTCTATTTTAAGAATATAAACTTTGTATTGTCATCAAAGTCATATCTTTGCTCAAAAACTCGTCCAAAGAATAAAAATATCACTTTGAGTGCATTTGATAATCATTTTGTTCTCAAAAATAATTTCTGCTTAGAAATGATTTTTTTTTATTATTATTATGTTCTCTGAACTAGTTTATAAGTATTTGAAGATATTTGATAATGTCCAAAAATTTTATTCTCATGATAGAAATACATTTAATAAAATCTCAAATTCTTTTGTAAATTATTATTTTTTAAATTTTTTTGAATAGTTTATTATATTTTTCTCTTTTTCTTTTTCCATTCCTTCTCTTCTTCTACTCCAACTAGTTGTTGGCCACAATGGCTAGCAACCAGATAGGTGAGGCCTAGCAAGGCCAAGCTCACCCACCAGCAAGGTTGAGTCTCGCAAAGGCTAGCAATTTGGCATGGCAAAGTTCGTTCTCGCCAAACTTGGGTGAGGCCAAGCCTTGAGCAACCTCGGCCTTGCCTAACCAGGTTGTCGACCATTACTGTGGTCAGTGACTAGTTATGAGGGAGAAGAAAAGAAAAGAGAAGGAAAGGAAAACGCATAAAAGAAAAGAGTAAATTTAGTTTGATTATGAAATTGTTCTCGGGAACAAATAAGCATTTTTTTTTTTTTACTTGATTCCGTTTTAAATTTATTTGTGGGAACAAAAAAGTTACAAAATAAATTCTATTATTCTTTTGTAAGAATAAAATCAACTACTATTTGGTCAATTAATAAATAGGCTCTTTTTAATCAAAAATAGATTTCTGAAAAGAATGATTATTATTCGCACTTATTGTCCAAATCCTTGCATAAAGTCGTTTTTCCAGTGCAAAGCTTCTATTTATGTAAAAATTATTTCCTTTTTGGTCCCTCTTGTTCATTTCCCATTGCTTGACTAATAAGACCCAAGCGGCAAGTAAAATCTTAGATTTAAGAAAAGGGATATTAACTTTGCTTCGTCCCTACGGCGTACAAACAAGACCACAACGACTCCTGTCTGCCTCCTTTCCTTTTCGCCCAGCTTGCGCTGCTACTTTACCTTCACTACAGCGAAGCTCTTCCGCCGCCCCTGCTCGCCCCGCGATGCCCGGCGGCACGAACATCCAGGTGACGGCGCTCGACGGCGTGGTGAACGTGAACTCCCTCTTCACGTTCGCCGTCTTCGTCGGGCTCGCCTGGAACCCGTGGGACCCGAACAACACCCTCAACCGGGACCCGCGGTGCGCCCCCAGCTCCGCCGTCAAGCGCGACCTCGTCACCTACCACGTCTACTCCTTCAGCTCCTTCCTCTTCTCCAGCTTGGTCGCATTCGGCCTCAAGCAGGTTGGTGAAGCTGTCCTCTTCTCATTTCTCGTTCTGCGCCTCCTGAAATCGAGTGTTTTTGACCAATGATGTTGATGAGAGAAGAAGTGAGCGAAAAGATCCGACGAAGTTTAGTTGGGTTGGTGATTCTTCGTCTAAGGCTAAGCAAAGATTTGATTTTTCTTCGTTTTTTTTGGCTTCCTTTGGATATCAGGCTATCCGGATCACGCGGTCTCCGAGCTACCACCCTGCGGAAACGATCGCTCGGATCAATCGAAATTTGCTGCGGGTCGGGATGTTGGCGTCCGGAGTCGGATCGGTCGCCGGATGCTTGTGCCTGATGCTGGCCCTGGTCAATTTAGTTCAGATCAAGCTCGGGACTCTAGCTTGCGGGAGCACGCACAGCTTTGCGGCCGTCGTGCCGCTCCTGATTTTCGTCCCCCTGGGGCTTTTCGTATATGTATCGATTGTCTTGTATGCTTTTACTCGGTAGGGTTCGGATTAGTTCGTCGTAGTGTCGGATATGGATTGGACAGAGTAGGTGGCCCTTGGGGGGAGTAGATCCTCCTGGATGTTGTGAGAATGAGGTCGAGCGATATGGCTTGATACCGAGCTGATAGTGTCCTTTCTATTCTTGACAACTACTTAAATGTATTAGATGCAATTGCTGAAATGCGGAAATCGACTGCCAGTTATGCTTCTGTTGATTCCTCCAATCAATTTCCATGCGGAATCTTGTGTGGACTCATACAGTCACAGGAGTTTCAAAATCATAATCAAGCAAATTGTGCTGCGATCCACGAACAGGGGAATGTGTGCAACGCAGTCATGTGCATCTTGAGCTCTTGTTATTGTCCCGTGCTTCTCCAGTGGTATATAAGGTTAGTTTTGTTAATGAATTGGTCTTATTAGCAATGCTTTTACATCAGTTATACTTGATCAGTTTTTTTATCTATATGAACTTGGGTAAGTTCCATGTCTTTTAGAAGGACTCCAGATAAAAATATAAGTGATCTCTGTTGGTGGACTGAGTTGCGAGCTTCCAGGGAAAAATTGAGTTTGTAAGCTTTTTGGCATTTTGAAGGATAGTCATGCTTCTGTCTTTCTACTTATATGATTTTCCAACAGAGGTGAATGTGGGTGGGGGCTGCCTTGCTAGCTGCTTGTTGGACTGTTTGTTGGGAGCTGTAGATGCATCTTGTTAAGGTACAAAAAGCAGCAAACCATTTATTTGCCAATTCAATGCAACTCATTTATCGAGTAATAAAAGAAAAATATTTTGTGGAAAAAGTTGTAGATGCAGCCGAAGATTTTAGGAAGAACGAGTGTGAATCCATAGAAAAAGATAATGACTTAAGTTGATAGTGGGAGATTTGGTCTAGTTGACTGATATTGTTGCAATTGAGGATTCATTGCTTGGCATCCTTTGCCATCCGTTGTTAGATTTAACTGACAATCAGTTCAAGGCATGGTACAGTTATTGAAAGACCCTCTGTCCTACCTCCTGTAGTTATCTTCCCTCTGTATCTCAGAACAATCTCGTTTACTTGTGTTGGAGCTTTGTAATTGATTTTTGAGTCTTGTTAAACTCATAAGAACTATGCATGAACAATAAAGTTCAATGTGGATGATAGCTGTTGAAACATATTTGCTCTCTAAATTGCGGAGCTCTACATTCTGCTGGTGCGCACTATATTTCGTTTTGGAATCTTGCCATCTCTTGTACCTGTGTGCAGGTAGTTTGCTAAGCTGGTAGCTACTCATCAAAAGCTTTTTCTTCCCACTCCGGATGGGAAAAGCAACGGAATGGTCGCAAAGACTTTGAGAAGTCACTTTATCTTGTTTGTCGTCACTCGTTTAAACAATGTGAGTGGGTCTATATCTGCATATCTGAAGGAATAGGTGTGGAATAAACAAAAATCAATCTTTAAGTAGAGCTGTCACCACTTTCATCGTGGTTTACACATATGAGAACTTTTTGTTTCTTATAAAAGCTCAAAGGCTGAGACTCATTATGCGTAGTTGAAGATATGGAAGCTCCAATGGAGCAAATTAGTGTTCTGGTGTTTTGTTTGCAATTTTGGCCATTTCAGGTCTCCAGACGGTGTATGGGGCTGGTGAATGTGGCAATTCTTCAACACCCGATGGGGAGGCTTTTAAGCTGGCCCCTTGCATGTCTGCGGCGCAGGATGAGACCGCACCCATGTCGAGCAGCTGCTGTGCTCAAGTGAAGAGAATAGGGCAGAACCCGAGCTGCCTATGCGCTGCCATGCTGTCGAATACGGCCAAAATGGCTGGAATTAAGCCTGAAATCGCTGTCACCATTCCGAAACGCTGCAACCTTTCTGATCGCCCTGCTGGGTACAAGCGTGGAGGTCAGTTTTGCCTTCTTTCGCTTACTGCAGAAGAGTTGAGCCCGAGCCCGATCCCAGTGCGGCCCAAAGCTTTTACCACAGGTGGGCTTTGGCTGATATGTAGGCCCGACCTTAATGCACGGACTTGGACAGGCTTCCGCTAGGGCTTCTGATAAGGAAACCCGGCCCGGTTGAGCCCGAGCCAAGCCGAGCACGCAAATCTTCTATATAAGATTTTTAGGGATTATATCATAAATAATCCAAAATTGATATATTTATGATAAATTTACCCTTCATTAATATCCGTTGAATTGTTAGATTAGTTAACATGTGACAATTAATGAGTTTAATAGCTTAGAATTTTACCCTCCGTTTACAGTCCAAATAAAGATTCTCAATTACCCAACATGTCGAGCTGCATCTGACAATTTGTGATTTTTCATTGTATTGATCTAAATAAAAACTAATTGAGGACAAATTTGTCAGACATATAAGTTTGGAGTTTTTTTATGTCAAAAATTAATGTAATATATTTATCACAAATATACAAATTTTGGATTTTCATAATATTAACCAAAAATTTTATAATAGGCAAGCCTTAGCGAAAGAGTTAAACTTTTAGACTGCCTAGAATTATTGTCTTAAAAAGCGCAATACAAGTAACCATTTTTAGAAAAGCATTTTTCAAAATATATATTTTCTACAGAACAAACGTACTTCAAAAAGCATCTTTTCCACTGTAAAAATTAAGAGATTTAAAGGATAAGATAGATACATAATTATATTTATGCTAAAGCCAAATCAAGTTTCGTCATATGACATTAACATAGGCTCAACACCTTAACCCTTCCCCATTTCCCCTCTTACTAAGACTGTATAAGTAGTGATTTCAAATCAAGAGGTTAATCTTACTTTGGTAACTTTACATAAGACAGTTTGGTTAAAATTGACAGATAAGTCGCTAGTTTCGTGATTTGGTTCTCAATGGAAGACATTGTTCAGTCTCCGACTTTGCAAGGACCTGTAAAAGAATTCAAGCACACAGTTAAAAAAAAAAAAGAAAACCTCAAGCACATGACTTAAAGAACAAGGATGTTTGTGAAGTAATTTAATACCAGCAACGTCCCTTGTGCCGCAGCAAATCTCTTCAACAAAAGCCTTCCATCCCCCGAAAAGAGTACGACCGATTGTGCTCTTGCAGGACCAAATTGGATGGATAAATTCTATGCAATGACCTTATCCTATACCATAAACCAGACACTATGCATGTATCACTCGATATAGAATTTCAATCAAACCTCCAATGTATCCACAATGATAGTCATCGATCGGAGTCTTCTCAGCAATTCCACCAGCACAGAATCAGACCGGCATACCAAGTAACAGGAACGGAAGGACAAGAACAGTCAAAGCAATAGAAAATTCGCCACAAAACTGAGCTACAAGGCATGAGGATTTGGAGGACCCATTTAATAAAGTGGATTTCCCTCGGGCAAACAGTTAACTGAAGCTTACGCGCGTGATGATATATAGTATATACTAATCGGAGAAGATTCACTTATAGAATTCAATAAGCCTCTAGATTAATTGATGGAAGAATTAACAGTGACGGGGAAAATTGTCTAAAAAGTCCTAAATCTATTGCACTTTTGTCAATTCAGCTCTAAACTTTTTAATTTTATTAATTCAGTTCTAAACTTTTTCATTTCTGGCGATTCAGTCCATCCGGCCAATTTTGGTCAGAAAATACTGACGTGAACACTTGGCGGTGCCACGTTGGAAAGCCGGCATTGACGTGGACAATTTTTAATAATATTTTAATATTTTTTGAGTTTTTTGAATTTTTATTTATTTTTATTTTTCTGTTTTTTCTTTTCTTTTTGGTTTTTTCTTTCCTTTTCCAATGGTCGGCCACTAGCCACAAGCGATGGCTGGCCACCAACTGTCGTGAACTTAGGCCCAAACCACGTTGTCGTCACCGTCGCCGCTGTTGCCGCCGTTGCTATTGTCGTCTTTGTCCCTCCATCTCTTATGCTCAGGTCCTCCCGCCTCACCCCCGTCGTCCCTCCATCTCTTCTACTCGAGTCCTCCTGCCTCGCCCCCAACTCGCTCGACTTGCCGCTAGGAATCGACAACGTTAACAGGGTGGAAGGACCATCGTTATCTTCCCAATTGTCCACACCCCGCCAGCCAAGGGTGAGGGCCGGCCTCGCCAAATCTGGTTCCGGGTAAGGCCGACGCTTGTCGGGGCGAGGCGAGCCCCGGCGAGGGCTCCCCTCGCCCAGACTAGATCTGGTGAGGCAAGCCCTCGCCCAAGCCAAGGAAGCCTCACCAGGCGTCACCGTCGCCTGGCCGAGGCTAGGCGAGGCCGCCCTGGCCTGGGCGAGGGTCGGCCCTGCCTAGGCAACCCTTGCTAGGCGGCACCTAGGCAAGGGCTCCCCTTGCCGGGGCTCCTCCTTGCTCGGCTAGGTCTCGCTTGTGGCAGGCAAGGATAGTCGGTAGACTGTGGCCGGTGGCCGGCCATCAGAAAAGTAAAGAAAAAAGCCAAAAAGAAAAGAAAAAAAAGAGAGAGGAAAAAACAGAAAAAATAGTAAAAATTCAAAAAAATATTAAAATATTATTAAAAATTATTCACATCAGTGCCGGCAGTCCAACGTGACACCGCCGGTGTCCACGCCGGTATTTTCCAGCCAATTTTGGTCAGATGGACTGAATCGGTCAAAAATAAAAAAGGTTTATGATTGAATTTGTAAAGTTAAAATGTTTATGACTAAATTGGTAAAAGTGCAATAGGTTTAGGACTTTTTGGACAATTTTCCCTACTATTGTCATGCTTCAACCAAATCACATTTTCATCCTTGAACTGGCTAGCAAACATTAACAACAGCCAAAACAACGGTTTTATTCCCACTAGGTGAGGCTTGAGTTGGGCTATAATGGAATAAAGCATAATCAAGGAAGTATAATGCAGAATCGGGGTAAAGCCATCAACCATTCTTCTAATATTCAAACCTCGATGCTCGAAAGGACTTTCTCGGAAGCTTTTCATTTCACGTTCTTCTCTAATGTTTCTCCTGCACCTCAATTTTTCTACATAACTACAAGAGAAGTTTCCTTCCAACTTTTATTTATTTATTTCCTTGACCTTAGTTTACTCCACTTCAAGGGCCTCCCTCCCTCGCTCTCTTTCCCCACCGGTCTATGCAAGCAGATAGAGTCACTAAGAATATTCAGCTGAGGAAATTAATCTTGCCTCTAAGACTGATGTGAACCAAATGATATCCCACTTGGCAGGGACTAGCTCTCCATCGAGTTACAGGGCATTGGTCAGTTTCAGCAACAGGTTGTTTAATTTCTACTTTTTCCAGTCACAGAACCAGTACAGGTTCAAATTGTTCGGTTTTATTTCTACCAGGGATTTCCATTTTCAGATCCAAGTCAGATCCGGTTTAAATTCCAGACCCTTCACGGGTTTAATATATTCTTGCATCCAGGCCATGAATATTCAGGTCGCTTCAGGCTCAGGTGGATCTGCAGATTTTGTATTGGACGGATTTGGTTCCAATTTGGTTATTATCGGTTCATGTTGGCAACTTGAATCTTGTCAGGAAGGATCAATTATCATGCAAAGCATACAAACTTGATAAGGGACAACCAAACCATCTAGAAGCGTTAGCGCGTGAATATATCAAAACTCGAAAGAACACATCCCCTATCTTAATCCAACTTCCTTGTCTACGTGTGCATGTTATAAAGCTGATACACTAAGAAAGAGTAAAGCCTCATTCAATTTGATAAATGTCTCGCATTAGCTCAGAGACATCGAACGGAACTAAAAGACAGAAGTATCAAGCAAAGAAAACTTACTCATGATTAATCGTTTTCTTCAAATCTTGCCATACGCGAATGCCGTCAGGGTGGCAATTTACATATTGCTCAATCAAAGCCTTATCTAAGCATGCAACTAGAATACTCAACGCCAAGAGAATATCAGCAATCCTTTTTTTTCAACCAAGTATACATTGAAATCCTAAGCTTAGTCCTCTCAATAGTAAAAGAAGACAAGCCGGAAGTCTCACCAAACTTGACAATGGATACTACAAGTCTTTTAGAAGAATATCAATCTTCATCTAAAGCACATCCTTCGTCTGGCTAAGGGCGCGCATGGTAAAATTTCTGAAACAGAAATTGATTTCTGGCCAGAAATCAATTTCTCAATTTCTATTCCCCCGGACAAGTTTCGAGCAAAGAAACCCGTTTGATAACGATTCAAAATTTCTATTTCTGAAACAGAAATCCGTTTGATAACAGAAAAAAATTTCTATTTCTATGAATCATGTTGTCCCCATCCTTTTACCTCACTTTTCTTGATGCTTGTTATGGTAATTTAATTTGATAAAAGTTGGTAAATTACTTTAATTTATATTGGTAATTCGATATAGTAGTTAAGAACTTCAAAACATTAGCAATTAATGTAAATAAAATCTAGTAATTAGTATAAAAAATGCTAATATGCAAACTATAAAAGATTTGGTAGTTTCAAATGCTAATATGCAAATAGTTAATGTATTTATTCTCCTCATTCAAGATGTATTACTTCAAAGTAGGACTGATTACTTCACATCCACATTTCTGGTCAATTTAAAGAGTGTTAGGATGTATTAGACAAAACTCAAAGCATGTAACTAGTGCTACTGTTTTCATTATAATTTTTTGGCAAAGTAGGATCATATCAAAAAGCAAATCAGGACACTATAACTCATAACTCGCAATACACTTCCTTTGTTTTAGCCAAAAGCTCAATAGCACACCTTGCAAGTTAGGAATTAACTCCTTAATGATCCATACTTATCA
Organism: Eucalyptus viminalis; assembly: GCA_014182385.1. Taxonomy (NCBI): domain Eukaryota; kingdom Viridiplantae; phylum Streptophyta; class Magnoliopsida; order Myrtales; family Myrtaceae; genus Eucalyptus; species Eucalyptus viminalis. The sequence goes on along the minus strand of CM024532.1, from coordinate 46,943,029 downwards.
AGTAGCAGCACCACAACAAAATTGTATACAGTCTATAACACGAACCTAACATGTGAAACGCCGAAATCACGATAAAATGAGTAAGTGCCAAACAAGATGGCTCTAAAGGTTATGATGTTTATATCTAACAAATAGATCACATCAGGGAGGAAAAAAAATTTCTGTATCGTTTAGGCACACCCAATTCAAAAAAGGTCATAACACTCTTTCTCTTCCTTCTCTGTCCAAAAGCAATCTAGTCCTTAGTCCTAGTCCAGATATCTTTATACATCAGCTACAAAAAGTGAAGTGTCGAAACTATTAAGATTTCTGGAACAACATCAGCATGAATATTTGGTGCTTTAGGAAAGGAATTCGAGCTAGTAGGGGTATCCTGTATGTATACATGCTCCCCACTTAGCAAAGATGGAAGTTTCCGTCTGGACACCCCTCTGATTTGCGGTGATTTCAAGAAATCCCGGACCACGAGGGTCCTCTTCTTCATAGTCACTAGAGTCAGATTGCTCTGAGCTTAAATCACTCTCTTCTTCATCACCGATTTCCGCATACTCAGATAGTGCTATACAATCAACGCCAAACTTGTCCAAGACCACATTCATCATCCCATGATTCAAGCTCAGCTTCTCTCCATACACCAGCTTTACTATCAGGATCTCAATGAAGGACTTAAATAGTGACATGAACTACTTATCGTATTTTCTTCAGTTGTCCTGAAAGGAACATAATACATAAGCCTATGCTTATAGTAATGGGGGAGAAAAGAAAGAAAGCTGCATTGACCAGCATATTTTCAGTTGTCGGCGTGAGGAAAGAGATTTTGGCCAACTGTGAGCCCTCCAATCCAACTATCGACCATTATACCGGTGACCATCACCGTGGCAAAATCGACATTTTGACCCGATGGAGTACCTTTGCTCCTCCAGAGGCTCGCTTCAACATCATTTGGATCCAAAGACTCCACCTTAACATCCTCAACAAAGAGAATCGACTTCGTACCCTTTGAATCAACTTCCGTAACAAACGTGCACGCTTAAGGTGAAAAAGCCCTTCCTCCACATCTCTTATTGCAGAAACCAGCTCTTCATGAACTGCGGAAGTAGAGTATATTGGAACCCAAAGGAAAAATAAATAAATAAATACCACCAGCACCCTCCTTCCATGGATGAGGACCTTACACACATGTATTTACTTCATCATGCAAATAGAGTTCATCTTAAAGCATCGACTGCTAACGCACGATTCACTGATGCAACACACAGAAACTAGAGCCACCGAGTATCTTTATCCAATATAGACATAACTCAAAATGCATACTCCCTCCGTAACCCGCAGCTAGAGATAAGCTAATCATAATTATGCCCAACACGACGGTACCTCGGACGTAATGAAACCTCTCAGTTGCTCTTGGGTTTATCAAGCACTCATCGAAAAAATGATCAGAATCGTAACTTGGGGGCTTCCACTGACCTCAGCACCAATCAAACATCACAAGCAAAGCAATAGAGTACACAAAACAAACAGGCCCAGATAACAAGCAACTCCCCAAGACGCATATTCCCCAAAGAACAACCAAACCCAGATCAAGAAAGCTCTCAAAAACCCAGAATACATCAATTTCCAAGGGCCAAAAGCGGTGCCCAGAAAGGAAAAAAAAAACCGAAACCAAGAAGACGAACGAGGGAGGAGAGAAGAAGCGCACGCACCGCAAGGATCTCGGTGTTGGCGGGTCGGAGGCAAGGGCTTCCTTGAGCGAAGAAAGGGAGTCCCTCTCGCTCCGCAATTGGAGCTCCAGCTAAACCTCCGAACTCTCTCTTCTTCTTCGTCGCCGCCATTTGCCTTTTCGCCTTCTGCTTATGGAGGATGGAAAATGGATTCAACGCTGATACGGAGATTGCCAGGTGAAGGAGAAGGGAACGAAACGACGCGCCGTCTTAGCTTTGTGGAGTTGGGCGACTGGATCCGCGGACGAAGATGGGCGACGACTGGAGATGGGCGCGGCGACTGGAGATGGGCGCGGCGACTGGAGTTGAGCGACGGCGACGGAGATGGGCGACGGCGACGGCTACTGGAGTTGGGCGACGACGACGGCTACTGGGCGATGGCGACTGGAGCGCGATTGGGGACACGGACGGACAAGGTGGGTCGGACGGGACGACCGGAGCAAATTGGCCGATGGAGATGAGCGGCGAGGGCGAGGGCGAGGGCGAGATGAGCGGCGACGGTGAGGATGAACAGCTTCGGAGTTGTTAGGGTTTCTGGTTTGAGGTGAGGAGAAGGAATGGGGAAGCTACGGTAGTGAGGAGAGAAGAGTCGATATTTGTTGAAGGAAGAAGGGGATGGATAGAAACAATTTCTATTTCTACTTTAGGAAATAGAGAAGCTAAAATTTTTAGCTTCTCATTTCTCACCAAAAACAATTTCTGAAACAGAAATCTGTTTCAGAAATAGAGAAATCAATTTGCGTTACCAAACGGGTTTCTGTTCCAAACCTGTTCCCGGGAACAGAGAAATAGAGAAATTGAGAAACAGAAATTTTACCATGCGCGCCTAAGAATTTGAGGGGATACTCTGATCATTTCAGGAACATCTGTCCGAGCCAAATTTCACGACACAATCGAATCTCCCTTGAAGCTCTCCTCTCTTGCCACGGAAAACCTTGAGGGCCCGTTTCAAGTCATTTGAACCCTCGACAAATCCCAAGCTTGACAAGAATTTAGTCTTGTGCACATTTGCATCTTCAGCAGAGTTCGCTAACGGATGGACTCTCAACCCAGTAAACCAGTTTTTCAGTGTATGTGGGTTTTCCTTGACAATTCCGTGATAGAGGCAAGTTCTTCGGCTGGCACGGGCCGTATAGTCCCGTAGAGTCTATGGTTATGGGCGTCGAGGACGAAACCAGGAGGCCAAGATCGGATTTTTAAGGACTTCTCAAGAAAATTTCGAGAAACCCATTTGAGAATGGACAATGGTCAGAGTTTCTGTACTTATTTCATGAGTGACCATTGAGGATTTTTATACTAGTGCTCGGCGGTGAAGAGACGAGAACGACACAAGTTTCAAGCTTTTAAGCTTCGGAAGAAGAAAATGAGTTCGCGCCAGCTCGGATGGATGACTCTCGTACCTTCCTTTAGTGGCGGAGCCTTTTTTTTTTTGGTCGAACGTGGCAGAGCTTCGGTAGACGGCTTTATTCCGCCCTTTCGGCCAATTTCATTTGAAGAATAGCGGGGAGTTGCGAAAATTCTGTTTCCACCCTGCGACGATGATGGATAGCTTATGAAGTATCCGCATTCTCCAAGAGTCTTTGTGTCGTATCGGATACTTCGACACATATTCAACACTTTTTGACATTCTTGGACACTTTCTAACACTCGATCAATATGTGTTGGAAAATCCAACATCTTGTCAACTTTTTTAACACTTTCCGATACTTGAGTCAGAATTCTGATATAATACATGATTTCGATATTAATGTCAATTTTAAAAATTCAATAAATGAGAAGTCAAAATATAAATATGTAAAAAAAAAACATAATAATATAAATAATAAATGGAGAAAGAAGAAAATTTTCTTCTTTTTTTTCTTTTGACTCCCATTTCTCGTGATACATAATTCATCTCTTAAATTTTTTTCTCATATTCCAACATATCTAATATGCGAGTCCAGAATATAGATTGCTTGTTTTTCTTCAAATTTTATGAATTATTGAAATAGAGTTGATTTTATTAAATTGAAACAATGAATGATATTAATAAATGGCGAATTAATATTTTTAATGTATATTCATTCCAGGTTTATTTATTTATTTATGAATTTGATTGAAATAAGCATAAAAATGATAATTTATTATGTATATATAAATATATATTTAATATATAACGTGTCCCAACGTGTTGGAATTTTTTGTTTTTTGAAAAATGACGTGTCGTATCGTGTCGTGTGTCGCGTGTCAACATCGGTGCTACTTAGGCCGTGCATGACAATGCTTCTCGGCTGGAGAAGAGTTTATTTTCATAAATAGTTTTATTTATTTATTTCTATTCCGGAGAATAATTTCTGAGTAAAAGAACTTATTTGGTAACTACACAAAATTTCTACTTTTGGAATAGAAAAAGAATAAAAATGCGTTTAGTAATGCAACGGTTTTTTTTTTTTTTTTTTTTTTTTGTATTTATTCGTTTTTTATTCTTGCTCACAGATCGTCAACTGCCAACCATCGGTTGCCACCGCCATTGCATGATTGCCGATCGTTGATCATCACCGCTGACTGCTGCCGCACAGCCCATCGGCTGCCGACGACTGGTGGCGGTAGCGACTGGTGGTGGCAACGGCAACTGACGGCAACGGGCGGCAATTGGCGGCGGCGTAGCCAACGGTGAGTAGTGGCAGCGGTGGGTGGCGACGGTGGCAGCGGGCGGCGGGGGCCCGCGACGAGCGGCAGCAGGCAACGATAGCCGGCGGTTGGCGGTGGCTCCGAGTGGTTAGAGGTGGCCGCGTCAAGAGAGAGGAATAAAAGAAAAATGAAAAAGAAAATTGGTTTATTTCTAGAAATTGTTTCCGGAAACAAGAAGGAATGTTTTTTTCTTCTCGTTTCTGCTCCGAATCTATTCCCGGGCTAACTTTCTATTCTAGGGAATAGAAAAACAACTTGGCGTTACCAAACGGATTTTTTTTTATTTTTTTTTATTTCTGGGGAACAAAAGAACATAAATTTGGAGGAATAAAAATTTTACCATGCGCTGCCTTAGTGGATAGCAAGTAGGAGTGAACATAGTTTTAGGATAAAACTTGAAACTTATGAAGCGGTCCAACTTGAGAACAGGACCGGTGAAATTTTGTCTAGTTCTAAATTTAAAGAATGCGATGTAGGTTTTAGATTCAAAAAATTGAAGAACTTGTTTCTATTTCGATGGATAGATTTCGTGTTTTTAAAACCTATAACTTATAACTTGGAACAAGTATTCATGTTATTTTCATTTATGTCTTCACGCAATCTTGTGATATTTCATGCAGTTTAATGAGAAGTATATAATTTGGAACCACTAATTTAAACTTCCATTTTAAGATTGAGACTTTTAATGTAACAATGGTTATAATCAAATGTCATGATTCATCGTAATCGTTCAATTAATAATACAAATAGAACCGAATAGACTTCGGGAACTTATGACAAGGTAAATTTTAGGTTCCAAAATATACATGATAGGTTCTAGGTTTCAAAATTTGTGGAACCAGTTCTAATCCAATGAATAGGTTTCGAGTGGAATATATATGAAACTTGAAATCACTCACCATTAATAGCAAGAGCATTGGAAACCCTGGCCACGTTTGTGCTCGTCCCACTACACTACTGGGCCGGACCTATCCTGGCCCAATTTCGTGCCAAACTGGATCATCGCACTTGTGCTAGTCCTTTCATCATGCTTGGACTCGTGCCAGCGTCATGCCAAAGCCATTTTCTCAATCAAGTGTCAATCTTGTCGAACTTCGATGCAAAATCAAGATCGAAATGGGGAAAAATGTTCCACTCATCAACGGTGCATGAAACCGATAGATTGCTGCTTACCATCTTTGTGCATCACTGACGGAAACTCCCAAGATCGTTCATATCTCCTCTACATTAACAGTGAAGCTCAAGTTGACATGCCTGACATGATATCATAAGACGAATTTGCTGCTGTTTGGGAATTATTAAATATGGGACTCTAGGGATTCATTCAGTCCGACCATAGCACAAGGGACCCTTCTCAATCCACGAAGTGTAAGTTAAAGTTTCTAAGGATTACACACCCAACGCCCCGGGAGCCCCCCACCCAGTTGTTATCGTTGTCTTTTCTTCTGGGACTATTTGATGATCATTAAATGATTATTCATGCCTTCTCCTTTTGCACATTCTTGGTCTAAGAGAGTTCTCTTCGGTGTGCATGCGTTTTCATCTTGTTGAAGTCATGGAGAAAGTAACTCTTGGGCTAGAGTTCGTGTTTTTAAAGAAATTTTTAATCAATTTGCTGATTAACCGTGATCAACAAAAGAAGTTACAAAAAAACCCGATCAATCTCGTTCATCAAGCCATATGCTTTTCTTGAAAACAGCACGAATCGAAACTAATAACACCACCAATGAATGGACGACGGCCTAAGTGCATCTTTAGAATCGGCTGCGAGGCAGCAATCAGTCGCACAATGATCGACGGAAGTTTGCTTGCCATATATTCATCAATGACATTTAAAACTCGAGATTTGTATTTTCTCCACAGTGTGTTCGACCCTCTCCCGTTTGCTGAGCAAGCTCAGTTTTGCCATCATGTTAAGGAGGACAAGACAGCCAAGATATTGAGACACACTGGCGACAGTGCAAGTACTAGTCTAGGAAGAGAACTAAGAATCTCCAGATATATACATTTGCTCCTCAACGGACTTGCCACCAAACGCTTCCACCTCGCGCTACCGTCTTGGACTCACCCCTCAGTTGTAAGTTAATTTCGGACACATTAACGTTGTAATTTTTACAGTATAGAAGCACAAAAAGGTTCCCTGTCTCTCGAGGAATTCAACAAGCCAGATTGCGCTACCAGACAACCCTTCATGCGCCCTCATGCACCACCCCATGCTACTGTGCGTGAGATCCACGTGCCCACGTGCGTCTCATGTGATTTGGAGTTCAGCTGATATTGCTGACATCACCGTTGAGTCATCCTAACGTCATCTGCTGCGTCATCTGCCACGACGTCTGTCACATCACCTCCACATCTACTGCCTTGTCACTTGCCATGTCTTCTGCCGCGTCTAAGCCATGTTAGCATTGATAGTTAACTGTTGATCGACAATTGACTGATGACCAAAGTTGACTGTTATTTCGTACAATATCACATATTTCGTGGCACTGTCCAACTTATTTCCACTTCATATACTACTTAGATTGCCGATATCTTCATTAGGGCACATCCACCTTGGTGTTTTTAGGATCTTTTCTTCAAACTCCAGCTGACTTCTTCAATGTCACCTTGAATTTGTAGGGGATGTTAGATATAATTTGATTATTTTCAATATTTTGCATATTTATAATATTCTGGATATTTGCACGATATTCTAGATATCTCTAATATAGACAATTTCTCTACTTCTCTCTTCCGCATTACTCTTATCTCAAAACTTTAAACTTCCAATTTAGAGAGGAAAGGGGGTGTCATGCTACACCAGTTTCTTGGCACTGCAATAAGGATAGCCACCCATCCCCATAGGCAGTGTCGGAGGGACGCCAAGTTGGTTTTTCTTCACAGCAAGTCGAGGCAAGTCAGTTGAGACTGTGCCACATAAGGCATAGGTGCCGCATGAGGGCTAGGGTCAGCAGCACCTGGGTGGTGTAATAAGGATAGCCACCCATCCCCATAGGCAGTGTCGGAGGGACGCCAAGTTGGTCTTTCTTCACAGCAAGTCGAGGCAAGTCATTTGAGACTGTGCCACGTAAGGCATAGGTGCCGCATGAGGGCTAGGGTCAGCAGCACCTGGGTGGTGTAATAAGGATAGCCACCCATGCTACACCATTTTTGAGCCAATTACTGCTTGTCACTGTAATAAGGATAGCCACCCATCCCCATAGGTAGTTTCGGAGGGAAACCAGGCTGGTCTTTCTTCACAGCAAGTTGAGGGTAAGTCATTTGAGGCTCTGCCGCATATGGCATAGGTGCCGCAGGAGGGCTAGGGTAAACGGCATGTGGGTAAGCTGGTGCAGCTTGAGGATGAGGATATCCAGCAGGATCCATGCTAGGATAAGCTTTTACAGTCTGAGGATATTCTGACTGAGGAAATCCTGCTGCCATTGGTGCACGATTGGAACCATTGTAGCAGGTAGCTGTGGCTGTGCCTTTCTTCGTCCATGTGATTCTGCATATTTGACAGTTATGATCCGTCCCTGAAATGAAAAAGGAAGCCTCATCAAGTGAATCCATCTATCCCATAAAAAGTCAGTCGGATGATTCCATCCATCACAGAAAGCCTTAAATTAGGTATGGACAAGTAAGACATGTAAGACAAGGGGTTGAATTAATTGTTTATCCTTTCCTCAATTTTGGCTTTCCTGTTGTCCAAATCCCTGCATAAAGTCGCTTTCTTAGCGATAGTGTCCATTTATATAAAATTATATCTTTTTTGTCTCTCTTCTTTCATTTGCCATCGCTTTACTAAGACCCGAACGGCAAGGAAAATCTTAGATTAAAAGAAAGAATATTAAGTTTGCTTCGTCCCGATGGAGTACAAACAGGACAACAACGACTACTGTCTGCTTTCTTACACAGGTCTCCGCAAAGTCATAAGATCATGCATGGGGCTGACGCTGCTCAGTGCCGGAAAATGAAGGAAGTTGGTGACCTGCCCGAAGAAAAATGGACGTCGTCGATCAAATCAGCCACCTATGTTGCTACTTCACCTTCACCACAGCGAAGCCTTCAACCTCTTCCACCGCCCTGATCACCCTGCGATGGCCGCTGGCACCAGCATCCAGGTGACGGGGCTTGACTGCCTGGCGCGCGCGAACTCCCTCTTCACTCTCGCCGTCTTCAATGCAACTCATTTTCGAGCAATAATAGAAAAAAGGTTTCGTGGAAAAAGATGTAGACGCAACCGAAGATGCTAGGAAGAAGGGATTGCGCATCCGTAGACTCAGATAATGACTTCAGTCCAACTGAGCAGGAACGACAACGACTACTGTCTGCTTTCTTTCTTTTTGAGCCCGAAGAAAAAGGGCCAACATGGGTCAAATCGCCACCTGCCTCCTCCTTCCCCCTTCTTCACCGCCCTGATCACCCGGCGATGTCCTCGGACACAAGCATCCACGTGACGGCGCTCGACTGCCTAGTGCACGTGAACTCCCTCTTCACGCTCGCTCTCTTCCTCGGGCTCGCCTGGAACCCGTGGGACCCGAACAACACCCTCAACCGGGACCCCCGCTGCACCGCCGGCCCCGCCATTAAGCGCAACCTCATCACCTTCGAGGTCTTCTCCTTCGGCTCCTTCCTCTTCTCCAGCGTGGTCGCTCTCGCCCTCAAGCAGGTGCGGTGGTGGTTCTCTTCTCATTTCTTGTTCTGCGCCTTTTGAAATCGAGCGTGCTAATGATGCTGATGAGAAAAGAAGAGAGCGAAAAGATCCGATGAAGTTTAGTTGGATTGGTGATTCTTGGTCTTGATAGGGCCGAATCTAAGGCTAAGCAAAGATTTGATCTTTATTTATTTATTTATTTATTTTCTTCATTTGGCTATCAGGCTATCCAGAATACGCAGTCTCCGAGCTACCACCCTCGGGAACTGATCGCTCGGATCAATCAGGATGTGCTGCGGCTCGGGATGGTGGTGTCCGGGGTCGGGTCAGTCGGCGGATCCGTCTTCCTGATGCTGGCCCTGATCAATGTGGTGCAGATCAAGCTTGGGACTCTGGCTTGTGGGAGCACGCACACCTTCGCAGCAGTCGTGCCGCTCATGATTTTCGTCCCCTCAGGGCTTTTCGTATATCTATCCATCGTCTTGTATGCTTTTACTCATTAGGGTTTGGATTAGTTCGTCTTGTATGCTTTTAAAAGATAAGAGAATTGCACACAGATTTTATAGTGGTTCTACTTAGATTAAACCTACGTCTAAATTTCCACGCTGACAACCCACTGGCTAGATTCCACTATATGATCAATAAGAAATTACAACTTTGAGTGCAAACACTTAATGGTAGATCATACTATTTCACTAAGTCACTCTTTTGGTATTTCTTTCATGATAAAAAACGTTTAAGTTCACGAAAGACAAGTGTATGATCAAAATTTGCTCAAATTTTGGAATTTTAGATTCTACGCTTCGTCTCTTATTTACTCAAAAGTCCTTTATCTCCTTAAATACTCATCAACTTCGAAACTAGCCATTGGATAGTATCTAGTGAATCATCTTCAAATCTACTCGTTAGATAGATTTGTATAAAAAAAAGATTAAGTAGCCCTTGAATAACAGAAGTAGAATCCTTAGTTGATTCTGATTACCCATACAAATAGAATCTTAGTTTCTATAAGTATAATTTATCCGTTTATAAAGTTCTTGTCTTTAAAATTCAATTGTCAATCAATTAGATTGAGTCAGTTAAATCTATCTTGATATAGAATCCAAACTCTGTCATACATTTTAGGCTTGTGTCAAGCTCTGTCAAGTTGTCTTGTTCTAAACACATGCTACATTCTTAATTTGCTTCGTTCTGAACTTGTCATGTTCTAGATCATGTTTTGTACTTATGTCATTCTAAACCTATCACGTTTTAGACCGTCATGTTTTGGATCTTGTCACGTTCGGAACTTGTATCCCGTTCTGTATGTAAAGTTTGAGTATGTTCTGTCTAAAGAGACTTTATAATTTGGACCTAAGTCTGAACAAATTCATCCTTAAAGTTTGCATCTTCTGATTCTTTCAAGTATAACCTTTGATAATATCATTTACACATTCTATCATCTACATAGCAGCTTGTGCATCTTTCTCCTAGTTACTCAATTATTAAACACATTAATAACTTTTGATTTATTTTGTCATCTTTAAAACATCATAAGGGACAAAATATTTTGTCATCTAAATACGTGTGATCTCTAATGGTGGACTGTGTTGGGAGCTTCCAGGAAAAAATGAGTTTGTAAACTTTTTGGCATTTTGAAGGAGAGCCATGCTTCGTCTTTCTAGATATATGTGACATAGCTAGTATGAACACCTAGAAGGGGTGAATAGGTCATAAAAGAGTTTCAAAAATAAATTTAAAGAGGAATAAAATATTTAAAACTCTAAGTTTGATTAAGAGATAGACTTCTGATAGAGATTACTTATAAAATAACTTGTAATAGTGCAACAGACATAAGTAAAGAGATAAAAGATAAGAGAATTGCACACAGATAGTGGTTCGGCTTAATTAAGCATTTGTCCACTTTTCCATGCTGAAATCCTACTAGCTAGATTCAATTATATGATCAACAAGATAATACAACTTTGAGTGCAAACACTTAATAATAGATTACATTATCTCACTAAGTCACTTTTTTGGTATTTCTCTCACAATCACAAACATTTAAGCTCACGAAAGATAAATATATGATTGAAGTTCACTCAGACTTTGAAATTCTAGATTATATGCTTCGTCTCTTACTTGCTCCCCGGTCCTTGGTCTCCTTAAATACTCATCAACTTCCAAATTAGCCGTTAGACAATATCTAGAGGATTGTCTTCTAATTTATCCATTAGATAGATCTGTATAAAAAAGATTAAATAGCTAGAATCCCTTATTGATTCTGATTGTTCATACAAACAGAGTCTTGGTTTCCATAAGTAAAACTTCTCCATTTAGAAAATTATTCTCTTTAGGATCCAATTCTCAATCAATTAGATTGAGTTAATCAAATCTATTTTGATGTATAATCCAAATCAAATTACTAGTCGTTATATATTTTGGGCTTATGTCACGTTTTGTCAAATTGTCTTGTTCTAAACTTGCTTCATTTTGAACTTGTCACGTTCTGTACTTGTGTCATTATGAACCTATCAAGTTTTAGACCTGTCACATTCTGAACTTTGTCACATTCTAGACTTATGTCTCGTTCTATATGTAAAATCTGAATGTGTTCCATCTAAAGAGACTTTACAATCTGGACTTAAGTCTAAACAAATTCATCCTTAAAGTCCGTCTCTTTTGATTCTTTCAAGTATAATCATTGACAATATTTTTTACACATTCTATCATCTACATAGTGGCTTGTGCATCTTTCACCTAGTTATTTAATCATTAAAATTTAGTAGCCTTTGATTTATTTTGTCATCCTCAAAAAATCATAAGGGATTTCCCTAACAATATGATTATAAATGTGAGTGAAGGCTGCCTTGCCAGCCACTTGTTGGACTGTTCATTGGGAGTTGTGGATGCATCTTGTTGAGGGTTTGTTAATGGTACAGAAAGTAGTAAACCATTAATTTGCCAATTCAATGCAACACATTTATTGAGTAATAATAAAAAAATTTTCGTGGAAAAAGTTGCTGATGCAACCGAAGATGCTAGGAAACGAGTGTGAATCCATAGACAAAGTTAATGACTTCAGTTGATAGTGGGAGATTTGGTTTAGCCGACTGATATTGTTGCAGTTGAGGATTCACTGCTTGGCATCCTTTGCCAGATTTAACTGACAATCACTTCAAGGCATGGTACAGTTATCGAAAGACCCTCTGTCCTACCTACCATAGTTATCTTCCCTCTTTGTCTCAGAACAATCTTGTTTCCTTGTGTTTTAGCTTTGTAATTGATCCTCGAGTCTTGTTAGACTCATAAGAACAATGTATAAACAATAAAGTTCAATGCGGATGCTGGTTGTTAAAACATAGTTGCTCTCTAAATTGCGGAGCTCTACATTCTGCTGCTCTACTTCAAAATCAACTCCCAGTTGTGTAGTCATAAGGATAAGGCGCAATACCTGAATTGGACTGAACATGCGCACTATTTCGTTTCGGAATCTTGCCATCGCTTGTGCTAGTGCCAGTAGTTTTGAAGTAGCATTTAATAATTTTATATTGATTACACAGGATAAAAATGTTAAATTGGTTTTCTTTTCAATGAAATCTTGCAAAAACAAGTGCACGGTTCTTGCACAAAATGTGGGGTAGCTTGAGGAGTACTTGATGTTGTAGCTTGCTATGCTGGCAGCTACTCATCAAGAGCTTATTTTTCCCACACCAGATGGGAAAAACAACAGAATGGTGGCAAAGACTATGAGAAGCCACTTTATCTTGTTTGTCTTCAATGGGTTAAACAATATGGGTGGGTCGATATCTGCATATCTGAAGGAGTAGGTGTCAAATAAAGAAAAATCAATCTTTCAATAGTTCTGTCACCACTTTCATTGTGGTTTACACATATCAGAACTTTTTGTTTCTTATAAAATCTCGCAGGCTGAGACTCATTATGCATAGTTGAAGATATGGAAGCTCCAATGAAGCAAATTAATGTTCTGGTGTTTTTTGCAATTTTGGCCATTTCAGGTCTCCAGACGGTGTATGGGGCTGGTGAATGTGGCAAGTTTTTAACACCCGATAGGGAGGCTTTTAAGCTGGCCCCGTGCATGTTTGCAGCACAGGATGCGACTGCGCCCGTGTCGAGCAGCTGCTGTGCTCAAGTGAAGAGAATAGGACAGAAACCGAGCTGCCTATGAGCTGCCATGCTGTCAAATACGGCCAAAATGGCTGGAATTAAGCCTAAAGTTGCCGTCACCATTACGAAACGCTGCAACCTTTCTGATCGCCCCACTGGGTACAAGTGTGGAGGTCAGATTTGCCTTCTTTCACTTACTGCAGAAGAGTTTTTGTTTGGAAACTTGTGTCTCCAGGTGCATCCAGCGTTGGATGTTACCGTGTTGTGAATTATTCAGCGCTGCAACCTTTTCTTCTGCTAATCTTATGGGATGATCATCCTTTTATGTGTTTTAATGGTGCTGATCGTGTCTAAGTAATCTAACTAGATGGAATACGCTGACAAAGATGGTTGTTTCTTGGGAGGGACTGTCTTTTTCCCTTTATCTCCCTTATAACTTGATGCGCATTTACATGATTTTACTACATTAAAGTTGCTATGGTTTCTGACCACCTAAATTATTGATCTCCCATTGCTTTGGCTTTTGCAGATTACATGGTGCCTTAATGGTCATGGCCGGTCGCCACCTTGCTGCAGTTTGGATCGCCCTGTTGTGTTAAAATAACTTCAATAATGTGCATGCTGTTAACTTATAACGGTGGTGATGATGAAATGTACCTGCTAAAGCCAGCAATGGCTGGCTAAGGTTATGCTCATCGTGTGTTTCTTAGGGTTTGTTTTTAGAAAAGGTTCCCAATATATCGAAATGGATGATCCTAACACTACGTAAACTTACTGAAACTCTGATGAACAACATGGAGGACTCCATTATCTGAAAAGAATGATATGCCCTATTAATCTACTTCATTGTGGAGCATCTATACCCGAAATTTGGTTATGCTGGACACTGGAGACACAAAACCATTTCACTCATGGTAATGGGCAATCATGTGGTCGTTTGACTTAGGAAATGTCATTAAGCTCTTTGGATCTGCAGAACCTTGCAGGGCAGTTATTATCCAAATCAGAAGTTGCTGGATCAGGCAAACATTACCGTAATGGTTAAGAAATTGTCAAAACAATCAATCTTTCTATTTTGTCTTGAGCATATGGAAGTTGCGTTATTGGCCCTTTCGTTGAAAATCTCAGAGAATCTCTAATCAGGATTTCCACTCTCATGGTATGGCCCGTCCTAGAGTCAAACTTCTGTTGGAGATGAACCAGGGGGAGTTATTGGTGGGCACTGACGTTTGGCTCTCTGTCTAATGGAAGATAGTGCAAAGCTAACTGTACGAGTAATTTTTAATTATTGTGCAACGCAAGTTTGCATCACAGACAATTGCACAAGTGTCTTAATAAATGTGGATTACCGCATATATCTCCATAGCTTCAAAAGATGTTTTGAGTGTATATAGATCGGAATTTTGTTCAGTACTTCAATCAATATGGTAACTTAAAAAATGGAAATGTTGGTGTTACGATGAATGAGGAAAAAGCCAGGCCCGGAGTTGTAGCGATGGCCCTGCTTCGCCCCTATGATGTTCCGAAAGAGAACCTGAAAGGCTCTTCTCTTTTGGGACTATTAAGGACAGTTCCGCCGTCCGTGGTGTCCTTCTTTAAGGATAACTCCTACCTTATAACATTAAAAGGGCTGTGGCCTAGACATATAGGGACCCCGTCATGCCCCATCCCTTAACATGTTCTTGAAAAGCTTTTCTTCATAGGACTACCCAGGCAGGAGTGCCATTCCTAGTGTCCTAAAGCCGTCCCAAGAATATTAAAAGGATTTTTCCCCCACCGGTCGTGAAAAAGAGTAGGGGTGATGAGCTGGCGATGGAAGCTGCCCGCCTCTACTGGATAGCAACGTTAGATATTTATAGTTTAATGAGGGCACACGCGTCGCCTGTGCGCTTTCATCTAGCAATGAGAGTGAAGAGATGCTTATCGATCTTGACTAGCATTTTTTTGGCCAGAACGACTAGCTTGACGATGACACCTTATAATTCCTCCATTAAGTTGTCATTTCAGCTTCAATCATGCCTTAAAATAAGGAAAGTAAAGATGCAAGGAACTCCCTAAAATCCTCGAATTAATTGTTTGTTCCAGTGAACAAAAGTCAATATCAATGACGAACTCTTGCAATACTTGATTAGAACTCGTGAGGGCAGCAAGTGATTAACACCCACGCCAATAAATAAATTGTGAATCGCTTTCTTTTGGGTCTTTAAGATAGCGCATGGAAACGTTTTTGTTACTCTAGTCTTTTGTTTTCTTTGCTCTCCGAAAAAAAAAAAACTAAAATTAAACAGAAATCTATTTAGTAATGTCAACTAATTTTTATATTTCTCGAACAAAAAAGTAGCCGAGAAATAGATTTGGAATAGAAATAAAAAATAAAAATAAAAATAGTTTCTTGCTCCAAAAGACAATTTCTAGAAATAAGTCATTTTTTTATTCTCCTTTTCTTTTTTTCTTCATTGCCGCTCCCTACAAGCTGCTGTTCGCTTGTCACCACCCTCGCTTGCCGCCCGCCATCAGCTAACCACCAGCCGCCACCGATTGTCACCCGCCCACCTGTCGGCCTACCCGCCCACTGACTGCCACCATTACCACCACCGCTGCCAACTACCGACCTTTGCTCACCGCCACCGACTACCCACCACCACCATTGTGGACCGCCAACCATTGCTGCCTGCCAATGGTGGCAAGCGACAATCGATGATTGGTAGCGACTAGTGGCAGTAGTCAAATGTGTTTCTATTCATTTTGTGAATAACACCAAACACATTCCTATTTTATTTATTTATTATGAGAATAGAAATTTTATATAGTTACCAAACGCATTATTTTACTTAGAAATTGTTTCGAGAAGTAGAAATAAAAAAGAAATCGTTTTCTAGAACAAAAATATTACCATTCACACCCTAAGTGACATTCCTATAAATATTTGATGTCATCTCGGTGATTACTCTTTCAACATGAGAAAGGGAAAGTAGGGAAATTGATTCCCCATCTAGTGGTGAGGATGCTTAATTTCGAATCTGGAGTTCAACTCCCACGCTTCTCAAAGAGGTAGAGGAAAAGTTTGAGATTGAGTTGAGAGTTAGAATAGGACAAAAGAATAATGACGTTCATGTTATCAAACTTATTGCTCAAGAGCAAAACAGACATGATGGGTAAATAGAAAGTGCAAAAGACATTAAAAGTAGTACACAATTTTCATAATGAGTCACATATACGTTTTAGCACATCAACTTAATTCCATATCTTTCCATTTGACCTCATGGCTGCATTCGGTCACCTGTTTACTCGCATGATGATGTAGAATTCTGAAACTCAATGGCGATATTTCCATGGCAAGCATCGCAGTTTAGAGCACGACCCCTCCGCCCACTCGCTCCTGCATTCGCCTCTCTTGCCGTCGCAGCACTTGCACTGGACTCCGAGGGTAGCATACATGTTCGAGTCTCCTGCAAAATTTACAACAAGATCACTGATTCTTTCAATATAAAGAAAAGGGAAAAACTAAAAATTGCGCTTTACATGCTGTACATATCAGTTTGTTTTAAGCTCTAGAGTTTAGTAAGAAATTAATGATGCTGCACAATCTTTGTTAAAGACGCTGGGAATATATCTTCATACGGAGATGATGGACAAAATATGGAGCTGCTGCAACTGCTCCTGGGCTCGTACACATCACAATAATCGTCATCACAAGGAGGCCAAAGTGCTTGAGACCACTCATTGCCAACTGAATGATCAAGAGCAGATCTCTCTCGAAATGTTTATATCACTAAGAAAGGAATGAAACCCTTGAAACAAAGCTCCTATTTATGGAGTTCTAGCTTGCCAAAAGAAAACTTAATAAATGGAAAAAGAGTTCTAGATCTTCTAGATGTCAGCCGGACGTCCTTTCGGAAAGAGAGGACCAACGTACTAATTCAAAGTTTTGGAAGTTTCTGAAACTTTTCATGCCGTGCAAGAGGGGCTACTGGGAGAAATTGTTCAATGAGTTTAACACATTTGTTAAACTTACTTCAAATCATTGCTCACGTGGAACCTATCAGATCTGACGATTTAGATTAAGTTAATATATATTGTGGATTTGTGGATGCGTTACCCAGTGACAAGATGCAAAGCAACGATTTATATGGTCATGCATGGTTAATAACTATGTTATTTACATGTGGGGTGATGGTGACTCACGTGCCTCTTTAAGATTTACCCCGCTGTGCTATTGGTGTACAACGTTTCCTTGGATCATCAAAAAAATAAAAAATGACTATGTTATTTATTTGATTGTGACCTACATGTTTTTCTTTTTCTTTGAGGTGATAGAACTTGATGGGTTGTGCAGCACATGTCCGGTTTTGACCAGAAAAATTTTCCCCGTTCATATTAGAAAGTCATTCTTCAATTCACATGCTGTCACACCAAAATTCAAAATGTCAATAAGCTTCAAGATTGAATGATATACTCTCAAGGGACTAAAAGAACATTCACACTTGATCAACTCTCTGGTTTTAGAGACTAGAACTCTTTTACACGCTAATGATGCTTCTAGAGCTCCTACAGGAATTGTTCCTCGAGATTGATAGCCATTAAATTATAAAGGGGTATATTCTACGATTTGAATGTTATGACTATTTGTATGAAATTTAGGATGAAATGCAGAATGTTACAATCACGTTACAATCAGTGAATGGTTTTTAGAGGGACCACGTTAGAAGACCCTTGGGCAGAAAGAGCAAAAATTAAATATCATATGTGAACTTATAATGTGGAGTGAAGATGTATATTATGATTTTCTTGTTACATTTTTTTTTTTAAATGGATCTTTTCTTCCATCCCAGTACATTTCTAGGGAGTTGGTAAGTATGAAAAAAATTACTTCGTGGCTTGTTTGTTTAGGATCGAGTAAAAAGTACTTTTTAACTTTTCTGTCATTGACTTCTTGAAAAACTGATGGAAGTGGTATAATTCGCAATCAAATAGTGGAAGAAAGATCATATAATAAGTCTCCATTTGTTTCGCAAAAATGTGGTGTTTCTAGAAAATATTTTTCAAGAAATCATTTTTTAGGAGAATATAATTATTTTCCGATATTCGAATGAAACCTGAAAATGAAATGTAAAATATTTTTCACTGTTCGGTAAGGAAAATCTTTTCCTTTATATACTCTTTTCATTTATTTTATTTTTTAAAAATTTATTTTTAATTATTTTTAATTTTTAAAATCTATTATTAATTTTTCTCATTTTTATTTTTCTTTGTTTTCCATTTCCTTCTTTCTTGGCTGGTCGCCACCATGGCCATGGCTTGCGACCCGGACATCGGCGAGCATAAGGCTCACTGCTCCCAGTTGGCGAACGCGAGCATTGAGCTCAAGGCTCCCGGATCAACGAGCGCGAGCTTGAGATTGACAAGCTCGAGGTTCGCCCGGTGACGGCCGACGACTAGCCAAGAAAAAGAAAATGGGAAACAAGGAAAATAAAAAGAAAAGAAAAGAAAAGAAATAGAAAAGAAAAAAAGATTAAAAATAATTCATATTAAAAAGAAAAATAAAATTAAAAATAATCATAAAAAGAGAAAAGAAGAAGAAGAAATGGGAGGAGGAAGTGATGATTTGTAGATGTGTGAGATAAGAGAGATCAAATAAGAAAAATATTTTACACTTTTCAAAAGTGGAAAACATTTTCCCCTAATTTAGAACATTTTTTTTTCCTTTTATGGAAAACATTTTCCCCAAAAAAATTCATTTTTCCATGAAACGAATGCCGGAAAATCCGAAAAATATTTTCTTTGGAAATTATTTTCCGCGAAATGAACGGAATCTAAATATTCGATTTAAAGCCTTCGTTGCATATGGGTACCTTAAGCGTAGGGGTAGAACTATTGACGTGAGATTGATCCTAAAAAAAAAAAGTGGGATTCTTCAAAAATTATATAAGTTTCAAAAAGTTATGAAAAAAAGTGGCGTGAATATTTTTTTCCCTTTTGAGTCATGTTTGAGAGAGAAACCGATGCTTCCCACGCTTCAAAATGGTTCGCACTTAATAAAAAGCAAACCCTATTTGCAGAAGTGAAACATTCATGAATAAATAATCATGAAAAACCTTTTGAATTAAGGAACGATATTCATAAAAATTATGCTCGAATACTCCCAAGTCACTTTCACGTGGAAAATTTTGCAAGCACTCTAAATGTATGTTGAAATCTCTTAACTGGCGTCACCATCTAAGTTGACTAGAAAAATTAGCCAACAACAACGACCACCTCAATTTGCAGAAGAGTCACGGTAGAAGTCAAGATTCTATAAAGAAAAGCAGGAGAGAACAAAAGAAAATCAATAACCCTAAGTCTGACATCCCAAGTGCACGCAATGATTCGAGGGCTGATAAAAAAACATGTGAAAAGAGAGAATAAAGAATGATTTCGAAAACTTTACCCAAAAAAAAAAGAAAAAAGAATGATTTCGAAAGGGGAGAGAGGAAAATAAACGGTGGCCTGTTTCCATACATTGACGATCTTTTTAGCATCGAGAAATTTCCTGTCCAGTATCCAGAACATGGCAAGAAGACAAGGCGAGTAGGAGAAACTTTAGTGAAGAATTTCTCTTGGCTCTTGATTTCTTCGCCTCCTAGTTTTTAAATTTCTAACAATTTAATTTATGCACATGGTAAATTTAAGCGATTTTTCACATAAAAAGAAATCTTTTTCTTAAGGTTATTATTAGATAAAATTCACGGTAAAAGGTTTTAATTAAAACTAGTTTTTTTGGAGAAAGACCATAAGAATTTATAAATTTAATTTTACAAACAATAATCTCTTGAAGTGTCCTTCCTTGAGAGTTAATTATTTAGTCAATAAATGTGAAGATTTATAAATGCACGCGCACTATTACAAATTATTGATGTTTGACGACTTATATATAATCTTTTAAAATTACTTTGCAGGGGTTCTCTAGAGAGTAGAAGTCAATTTTTTTACATCAAAATCATCTTTAGTCTGCATTCGTATGTGCAATGGCGTGAGGAACAAAAGTCTCCTACTCCGCCAAGAAACACTAGTGAAGAACTTTTTCTTGCTCTTGATTTCTCCTCCTCATGTTGTTAAACTTTTAACAACTTACGTAAGTAGCAAGTTTAATTCATTCGCATTTAGAGAAATATTTTTTATTACGTTATTATAACTAGATAAAAGTCTTGGGAGAAAAAATATGTGTCGGATTAAAAATGTATTGTACCACTCCCTCATACACTTTCCCTTAATAAATTATAATAATTCAAAATGTACACATAATAAGCCCCAAGAAAGCTAATGTTTGAAAGCTAGTTATTTATTTAATAGACTTAAAAAAATTTATATACGTGTACACCGTTAAGTATTATCGATGTGGAATGATTTATATATAATCTTTTTTTTAATAACTGAGGGGATCGTCAGAGATCATACTTCGAGGATCACATGACCCTTTGGTGCTCGGTAACATCAGTAGGGCCTCACCGCTATTTAGACGTAAACTCTCGGCAACCATCACGGTTACCTATGGGTGGGTTTTATATATAATCTTTTAATATTACTTTTTAGAGGCATTTTAGATACAAAGTATCAACTTATTGAAATCGAAAAATCTTCTCGAGTTTGCATGGCTACATGCAATGGAGTCAAGTAATCATGGTCGGCAAATTTAATTCATTCACATAGAAAGAAATCCTTTTCATTATGTTATTATAACTAGATAAAATCGATAAAAAAGAAGAAGAAGAAGATGTGTTAAATTTAAAAACAGCTTTCTTGAATAGAGAGACTAAGGGCGTGCATGGAAAACGTTTCCGGCACACTTCTGTACGGAAAGTGTGCCCGAGAACAAAAAAGGAACAGAAACGCGTTTGGTTGCGTTTTGTTCGTTCTTTTTGTTTTTTGTTTCTGGAACGAAATAGGAACAAAAAAAAGAAACAAAAAAAAGTTGTTTCTTTTGAAAAGAAACACTTCTTCGACGGAACAAAAGAACAAAAACCAAAGAAACAAAAGAACAAAATCGGAACAAAGGCGACGAACTCTTCTCCTTCGTGCGTGCTCGTCGCTCCTCTCGTTGGCTGAAGCTTCGTTCTTCCTTTTCCGGCGTCTCTCCCATCTCTCCGGCGGCTCCCACTCGGCTGACTCTCCGGTGACTCCTCACTCCGGCGACTCCAGGTACGTTTCCGGTCGGCGTTGCTCCCCGTTCGGCCCTCCTCCTCCGGTCAGTGTCGCTTCCCGTTCGGCGCTCCTTCTCCGGTCGGCACTGCTCCCCCTTCGGCGCGGCGAGCCGTCCCTCGAGCGAGCGTTGCTCGCCCAGATCTGCCGCGCCGAAGGGGAGCAACGCTCGCTCGAGCTGCAGCTCGATCTGCAGCTCGTCGAGCTCGCCCTTCGCTCGCTCGAGCTCCAGCTGGTGCGAGCTCGCTCGAGCTCGAGCTCCAGCTGCTGCCTCGAGCTGCAGCTCGATCTGCTGCGAGCTCCAGCTGCTGCGAGCTCGCTCGAGCTCGACCTCCAGCTGGTGCGAGCTCGCTCGAGCTCGAGCTCCAGCTGCTGCCTCGAGCTGCTACGAGCGAGCTCGAGCTCGAGCTCAAGCTGCAGCTCGATCTGCTGCGAGCTCGCTCGATCTGCTGCGAGCTCGCTCGATCTGCAGCTCGTCGAGCTCGCCCTTCGCTCGCTCGAGCTCCAGCTGGTGCGAGCTCGCTCGAGCTCGAGCTCCAGCTGCTGCCTCGAGCTACTGCGAGCTCGAGCTACTACGAGCTCGAGCCGCAGCTCGATCTACTGCGAGCTCGCTCGAGCTCGAGCCGCAGCTCGATCTACTGCGAGCTCGCTCGAGCTCGAGCTGCAGCTCGATCTGCTGCGAGCTCTAGCTGCTGCGAGCTCGCTCGAGCTCCAGCTCCAGCTCCAGCTGCTGCCTCGAGCTGCTACGAGCTCGCTCGAGCTCGAGCTCGAGCTGCAGCTCGATCTGCTGCGAGCTCTAACTGCTGCGAGCTCGCTCGAGCTCGAGCTGCTGCGAGCTCGCTGGAGCTGGAGCGAGCTGCTGCAGCTGCTGGAGTCGAGCTGCAGCTGCTGCAGCTCAGCTGCTCGAGCAGCAGCTGCTCACTCGTGCAGCTGCAGCTGCTCACTCGTGCAGCTGCAGCAGCAGCTCGAGCTACTCCATTCTCAATCTCATGTTGAATGAGTCTAACTGTCGTTCCTCCTGCGTCATCGTTTTGATGCTCTCCGATGCGGTCGCTTTCGCCTGCTCATTTTCCCGACTCGAGCTTGAGCCCATCTGAAAATTCTAACTTTCTCGCCCTGCCGTTTTCAGGGTGCCCTGCCGGAAGCGGGGCGGCATCAGGTTCACGATCAACGGCTTCCGATACTTCAACCTGGTGCTGATCTCCAACGTGGCGGGCGCGGGGGACATCGTGAGGGTGAGCGTCAAGGGCTCGCGCACGGGATGGATGAGCATGAGCCGCAACTGGGGCCAGAACTGGCAGTCCAACGCCGTCCTCGTCGGCCAGTTCCTATCGTTCTGGGTCACCGGCAGAGACCGCCGCACCTCCACCTCCTGGAACATCGTCCCCGCTGGCTGGCAGTTTGGCCAGACCTTCACCGGCAAGAACTTCAGGGTTTGACTCCGGCGTTGACCGGGGGCTCATTTTATCAAGATTTTTATTTAAGGGAGACAACATTAGGGTCCGAGACTGATGGTTTTCTGATTATTGTAAGGCGAGTGAGGTATAGAAATGTAGTTGAAGCGGCCGCACGAACGCATTGTAGCCCGCAGCTTATGATAGTGATATAGGGTGTGATATATTTATACTTTTGATATGGGTGTGTACGTCTCGATGACCCTATTATAAATTACAATCATATGATTTGAGAAAGTTTGTGTTTTGGTGGTCTACGTTTGGTATTTGGAATGGTGTTATCTTGCTTAAGATTGAAGGTTGGACTAGCTTAAAAATGTATTTTAGTTGACTGAAAAGTGAAGAATGTCCATCATGTGTTTGCAAAGTGCACCGTGTCTATGCGAGATAATTACTAAAGAAAACAAAATCCTAAATTCATAATGCATATGTCAAAGTAATCCTAAACTTTATTAATTTAGTCAATTTAACTATAAATTTTTTTTATGATTTATCAATGTAGTCATTTCAGTTAATTTTGGTTGAAAATCAAAGGCGTGGACAAAATAAAATTAATGAGCATTTCATAAGAATGACAATTCAATATCAATTTTAAATTTATTAAAAAAATAATAAATAAAAAAACATAAATTTTTTTGTCGTTACCAAACGTGTTTCTGTTCTTTTTATATTCTAGGAACAGAAATTGACTGCAGTTATCAAACATGTTTCTGTTCTTTTTTTATTCCAAGAACAGTTTTTTTTTACACTTACCAAACGCGTTCTTTTGTTCAGAAATTGTTCCCCGGAACAGAAACACTTTTTTTTTGTTTCTGTTCCCAGGAACAAAAAAGAAACATAATTGTTTCCATGCGCAGCCTAAAGATTTTGTACTGTACAACACTTACGTACACTTTTCCCCTCATAAATAATTAAAATTCCCTCAAAGCTGTCCTTGTCGAAAATTCTAGATCTTCTAGATAGCAGCTAGATGCCCTTTTGGACAGAGAAGACAAAACTACTAATTCAAAGTTAATTAAGTTTCTCAAATTTTCCCTGTCGTCAAAAGGGAGGAATTATCATATGAGTTTAGTACACGTGCTAAACTGAATTTGGATGATTGAACATGATGAATTGCATGTCGATATTACGTGAATCTCACCAGCTCTGAAGATTCAGATTAAGTTTAGTATATTTAACGGATTCATGGAAACCTGCTTGACAACAGGAGCTCAGCAATAGCCTTGAGAAAGCACAAAGCCATGCTGGTCACTCCACCAACGAAGACGATGAATTAGATTTCCTGAAAATCTACTGAATATTCAATAAGGAAGAAAAAGATAATGTGGTTTGTTTTTAAATTCAAAAATGACAGGCGGAAGCTGATAAAGGGAACTGCAGATGCGAGCGGAGATGTACTACATGAAGAGAGCCAAGCTGATGAGCAGGGTGGAAGATTTCTACCGCGCACCGTCTTTTGGCCGGCCAGCACGACCGACACGAGTCTGAAGTGGGGGACTCGCCTACTGACGGACCAATGTGGTCTGCGTCCAAGAATTGTAGGCCTCTAGTGGTATTTTACTTGTAGATTCCTCGACATAGGCAAGTTCTTCAGCTGGCACGGGCCGTTATGAGCGCCATGGACGAAACTAGTGGGCCAACATTCGATTTTTAAGGACGGCGAGTGGTCTTGGGGAAAATTTGTAGACACCCATGTGAATGGGCAATGGTCTGAGTTTCTGAACTTGTCTCGTGATTGACCATGCGAGGATTTTTATGTAAGTGCGGTGAGGTGAGGAAGACGAGAACGAAACAGGCGTAAGTTTTAAGCTTCAAAAGAAGAAAATGAGTTGGCGCTAGCTCGGATGGATAATTCTCGTGCCTTTCTTTGGTGGCGGAGCTTCATATATCCGAAGCTTCAGTCGTCCGGAGCTTCAGTCGACGGCTTTATTCGGCTCTTTCGGCCCACTCCATTTAAAGAACAGCAGAAGTTGCGGAAATGCCGTTTCCACTCCGTTGGGGAGTACGAAAAGCAAGAGCGTCAGAAACCGTGGCCAAATTCGTGCCGGGCCAGGCCCAGGGCTGGCCCACTACTGTACCGGGCTAGACCTATCCCAGCCCAGTTTTGTTATGGCCCGGCCCATTACTGGACCAGGTCGTCGCGCTCATGCCGGTCCTATCATCATGCCCGTACTCGTGCTGGCGACGTACCAAAGCCATTTTCTCGATCAAGTGCCAATCTTGTCGAAATTTGATGCAAAATCGAGAACGAGACGAAGGGAAAATCATGGAAACACATTGGATCGATATGTATCCTCTACATCAACAGCGAAGCCCAAGCTGGCATGCCCCATGACATCATAAGCCGAGTTTGCTGCTAATATTTTTTCATAGATCTTTCTAGCATAGCTCAAGGGACCCTTCTCAATCTTTGAAGTATAAGTTCAAGTTTCTAAGGATTGCCTCCCTCAGTTGTTTTCGTTTTCTTCTGGGACTATTTGATGATCATTAAATGATTATACATGCCTTCTCTTTTTGCACATTCTTGGTCGAAGAGAGTTCTCTTCGCAACTTGATTAATGATGGTGCGTGCGTTTTCATCTTGTTAAAGTCATGGAGAAAGTAACTCTTGGGCTAGAATTGGTGTTTTTAAATTTAATCAATTTGCTGATTAGCCGTGATCAACAAAAAGAAGTTACAAAAAACTTGATCAATCTCGTTCGTCAAGCCATATGCTTCTCTTGAAAACAGCACGAGTCAAAACTAATAACACAACAATGAACGGACAGCGGCCTAAGTGCAAGAAATATTTAGAATCAGCCGTAAGGCAGCAACCAGTCGTACAATGATCGACAGAAGTTTGCTTCCCATATATTCATCAATCTCATTTAAAACACAAGATTTTTATTTTCTCCGATGTGTTCTGCCTTCGCTCGTTTGTTGCGCAAGCTAAGTTTTGCCATCATTTTTAAGGAGAACGAGATAGCCAAGATATTGAAACACAATTGCCGCAGTGCGAGTACTAGTCTAGAAAGAGAACTAAGAATCTCTATATATATATTACTCTGCTCTGAAATAAATTGCAATCCATAGAAAGATCAAAGCAACCTAGATGCCACCATTAATTAGAAATGATACAAAAATAAGCACTCAAAATGTTAGATACAATTATATTATTTATGATTTTCTGGATATCTATAATTGTATAATATTTGGTACTATCAATAGTCAACTTGCAAAGCCTATAAAAATGCTATCGTTCCTCCTTATGACACATTGAAATATACATAATTTCTCTGCTTCTCTCTTCTGCATTACTCTTATCTTGGTATTAAAGCCTCTTTCTTGAGAAGCTCTTCTTGAGAAGATTTTTTTTATTCTTTTGGGCAACGCCAACCTAATAGGCTTTGTTTACTACTCATAGTCAACACAATACCAGTCATGTAGGCCCTGTGCCACCAAACACTTCCACCTCGTGCCGTCGTCTCAGACTCACTCATAAGTTGTAAGTCAATTTCGGAAACGTCTCTAGTGTTATTTTTACAATATAAAAGCACAGAAAGGTTCTCCGTCGCTCGAGGAATCCAACAAGCCAAACCGCCCCACCAAACGACCCTTCACGCACCCTCACACGCCACCTCAAGCTGCCGCACGTGAGATCCACATGCGCACGTGCGTCTCGCGTGATCTGGAGCCCGGAGGATATTGCTGACGTCATTGTTGTGTCATCTTGACATCATCTGCTACGTCATCCGCCACGACGTCTATCACATCACCTCCATTCACTTCCCGAGGTATTTCAAAGTGTCGATTCCATTTTGGGCATTTTTTTTATTTATCCATATTTGCACTCCTAGTACTAGTTTCTCGGTGTTTATTATAATGGATAAAATGGACGTGCCAATACCCATTTAAACTATCTTGAATGGATCGAATTATATCTTAGGGGCTCAAGAAATGTCAACCTTTTTGAGAGGATGCAAAATTTGGTGTTATGTCACTGGTGATTTTCACGTGCCTGCAATGATTGCTGAAGAAACTCGAGAAAAAATTATTAAGCATATGGAAGAGTGGGACAGCAAGAACCATCAAATTTTAATATGGTTTCCTTCCATCAAGCTTCAATTTGGTCATCTTAACACAGCAAAAGAAGTATGGGATTTGCTTGCTGGTCGTTACTCCACCTCGGATATTGCTCATCAATATCAATTGTTAGAAAACTTGCATCGCATGCAACAAGAAACACGCCTGTTAATGATTTTTTGTCCTCTTTGCATGTTGTTTGGGATCAATTGGCTCTATCTGAGCCGTAATAGGAAGCGGATACTGATACTTGCAAGTTCGCCGAATATCGTGATCATATGCTTGTTATGCAATTTCTGATGACAGTAAATAATGAGTTTGAACCTCGAGCTTCACTTCTACATCGAGATCCATTACCTCGACTTGAGGTAGTTGTTTTAGAGGTATTGACTGAAGAGACTCGGCTTGCTACTTTAAAGGCGCACCATCCTATTGATCCACTCCTACAGACGCAATACTTGCCACACCTGCCTCTTCCTCATCACATAGCAAAAATTGCATGTATTGTCATCGAAATAATCTTCTTGCATCTACTTTCTATCGACAACAACCTAGGCAGCCTATAGGGACAAACAATTGATCTCGATATAAAGGTCAACCTGCACGCTCATTTGCCATTGCTATTACTATTGAGGGTTCTTCCAACAACTCATCTACTACTTTATCTTTAAAGGATCTCCACTCCATTATTAAAGAATCCAGTACCTCTGATTCTTCTATCCCTACCACTTCTACTCTATCTATGACTCCAAGTGCTTTTGATCTATGGTTCTTTGATTATGCTTGTTGCAATCACATGACTTCAAACATCAATTTATTTAAGTTAAAGTCATTACTTTCACAAACACCTACTATTCAAACAGTTGATAACTCACATATGCTAGTTAGCCATATAGAAAACATTTCAACGTCCACAATGTCATTACCAAACACTTTCATGGTTCCGAGGCTCTCCTTAAACTTGATATTTGTGGGTCAACTATGTGAACTTGGATTTGATATTCACTTTTCCTCTCATGGCTATTGTGTGCGGGATCCATGGACAAGATAGATAATTAGACAGGCGGTGAAGTGGGACACCTATTCAAGCATATCTCCCTAAAGATGCCAAATGCTCTTAGTAGCTATGTTGTAATTGTATCATCTAAAACTTGGCATTCTTGTATGGTTCAATCATCTAATTTCTAGTGGTCCTTTAGGTTACGTTGATAATAAATAGTTCGATTGCTTGCCTTGTAAGTTGGGAAAGCATCACACCTTATCGTTTGATCTTAATGAATCTGTTTCCCATGCTCCCTTTGATCTAATTCATTCTAACATTTGGGGCCCTTCCCCTACTCCCACTATGGGAGGATTCCACTAGTTTGTGATTTTTGTAGATGATCATTCTTGTTATACATGGCTCTATCTTATGAAGTACCAATCTGAATTGTCTCGTATTTATCGTAATTTTAAGGGAAAAGACCACAAAAAATCCAAAACTTTGCCAAAGTAATACATTTACCCTAAACTTTTTTTTTTGTCATGAAAAATCCCAAACTTTGCCAATAGTGACACATTTACCCTAAACTTTTTTTCATGACATAAAAAACCTTGAACTTCTATTTGTGTGATACATTTATCCTAAAGTATAGGGCATTTTGGTCTTTTACTTTTTTTTTTAAAATTCTTTTTTTTTCCTTCTTCTCTCTTCCCTTTGCCAGCCATGGCGGAGCCGGCAAAGGGAAGTCGGAGTCAGGCAAGGGCCTGGCGAGGGCACCCCTCGCTTGACTCCGGCTTCCCTTCGCCATGGCCGGTAGAGGAAAGAGAAAAGAAGAAGAAAAAAAAAAGAAAAAGGAAAAGGAAAAAACAGAGAAAAAGAAGAAGAAGAAGATGAAAATGCCCTTGTTGAGGTAAATGTGTCACGGTTTGCAAAGTTTGAGATTTTTCATGTCACAAAATAAAATTTAGGATAAATTTGTCACTTTAGGCAAAGTTTGAGGTTTTTTGTGGTCTTTTCCCTAATTTTAATGCCATGATCAAAACACAATTTTCACAAAAGATCAAGATCTTCCATATTGATAATGTGATCAAATATAAAGACTCGGAATTTCTTAAAATTATTTCTCAAAATGATACTGCCATTCATTGCTCTTATTGAGGGACCTTTTTAACAAAATGGTCGAACTGCGCATAAAGATAGACATATCTTAGATGTTGTTTGCACCCTTCAAAACTCAACCTCTTGTCTGGAACAATTCTAGGAAGAGGCTTCTCATACTGTTATATATATATATATCATATATATACAATCCATCCATCACTATTATAGATAATATCTCTCCTTATGAGCGCTTGTGTGGTAGTGTTCCTAATTATAATCTTGGTAGTGCTTGCTTTGTCCATGTTCTTCCACATGAACACACGAAATTAGAACCTTGTGCTCATATATTTTGTTTCCTTTGGCATGGGATTGAGCACAAAGGGTATTGATGTTGGGATCCTACCTCTAATTGTCTCTGCATATATGGTCAAGTTACCTTTTGGGAACACAAGATGTTGTCTTCACTTGGACCCTTCGACTCTTCTTCTGCTCCTTCCTTTTTGAAAAATCCTTCAATGGATTTATATTCTGAAGATAAAACAATTGTATCTTCCTCTTCGGAATTGTCTTCTCCTAAACTTGATGCAGGTACCTTAGGTAATCCTACTTCGACAGCTCCTAACTTGTCTGCACCGTCTATGGATTCTTCACCCTTGATCATTCCCTCTTCTCTTGTTCGTCGCTCCACTCGAGCAAGTCAACCTTCCGTTCGACATCATGATTTTCATTGTTACTCTGTTATTGCTTCCCTTCATGAGCCTCGCGCATATAGAGAAGCTCAAACTAACCCTCTTTGGCAACAAGCAATGGCAGATGAATCGCATAAGTTAGACAAATTTCATACTTGGGAATTGGTTGATTGCCTCCTAGAAAGTCAACTATAGGTTGTCGATGGGTATATAAGATTAAGACCAAGGCAAATGGTATGGTGGAATGCTACAAAGCTAGACTAGTAGCAAAAGGTTTTACTCAAGAGTATGGAATTGACTATGATGAGACATTTGCTCCAATTGACGTCTTCCTTTTGTTCACAGTCTTCTTGCTCTTGTAGCAATTAAACAATGGCCTCTATTCCATATGGATGTTAATAATATCTTTCTTAATGGCGATGAGGAAGTATATATGCAGCCACGTTTTGGGTATACTACTGCTTCTAATAAAGTATCTCACTTACATAAAGCTTTATATGGATTGAAACAGGCTCCTCATGCATGGTATTCTAAGTTCAGTTCCCCCATGAAACATCTTGGCTTTAGATCTAGTCCCCATGACCATGCTCCATTTGTGGAGAGAACTTCTCGTGGGTATATTCTACTGCTATTATATGTGGATGACATAGTTATTACCGATGATGTCCAGCAGTATCGCAGTCAGCAGTTTGAATGAAAGATCTTGGATGACTCAGTTACTTTCTAGGTTTGGAGATTGCCTCAGACTCCTCGGGCTATTATCTCGGGCTATTATCTTTCTCAAGCAAAATATACCACCAATCTGCTTTCTCGCACAGGGACTTACTAAGACTGTGCCATATGCCATATATGGCATAGGTGCTGCAGGAGGGCTAGGGTCAGCAGCACCTCGGTGGTGTAATAAGGATAGCCACCCATGCTACACCATTTTTGAGCCAATTACTGCTTGTCACTGTAGTAAGGATAGCCACCCATCCCCATAGGCGGTGTCGGAAGGAAACCAAGCTGGTCTTTCTTCACAGCAAGTTGAGGGTAACTCATTTGAGGCTATGCCGCATATAGCATAGGTGCCGCAGGAGGGCTAGGGTAAACGGCACCTGGGTAAGTTGGTGCAGCTTGAGGATAAGGATATCCAGCAGGATCCATGCTAGGATAAGCTTTTCCAGTCTGAGGATATTCTGACTGAGGATATCCTGCTGCCATTGGTGCACGATTGGAACCATTGTAGCAGGTAGCTGTGGCTGTGCCTTTCTTCGTCCATGTGATTCTGCATATTTGACAGTTATGCTCCGCCCCTAAAATGAAAAAGGAAGCCTCATCAAGTGAATCCATCTGACCCATAAAAAGTCAGTCGGATGATTCCATTCATCACAGAAAGCCTTAAATTAGGCATGGACGAGTAAGACATGTAAGACAAGGTGGTGAATTAATTGTTCATCCTTTCCTCAATTTTGGTTTTCCTGTTCTCCAAATCCCTGCATAAAGTTGCTTTCTTAGCGATAGTATCTATTTATATAAAATTATAATTTTTTGTCTCACTCTTCTTTCATTTGCCATCGCTTTACTAAGACCCAAACGGCAAGGAAAATTCAGATTAAATAAAGAACATTAAGTTTGCTTCGTCCCGATGGAGTACAAACAGGACAACGAGGACTCCTGTATGCTTTCTTACACAGGTCTCTGCAGAGTCGTAAGATCATGTATGGGCTGACGCTGTCCAATGCCGGAAGGTCAAGTAAGTTGGTGACCTGTCCGAAGAAAAACGAACGTTGCTATTTCACCTTCACCACAGCGAAGCCTTCAAGCTCCTCCACCGCCCCTGATCACCTCGCAATGGCCGCCGGCACCAGCATGCGGGTGACGGCGCTTGACTGCCTGGTGCACGGGAACTCGCTCTTCACGCTCCCCGTCCTCAAAACTCATTTTCGAGCAATGATATAAAAAGGTTTCGTGGAAAAAGATGTAGACGCAACCAAAGATGATAGGAAGGAGTGTGAATCCATAGTCCAAGATAATGACTTCAGTCCGACTGAGCACGGACGACAATGACTCATTTTTCAGCCGAAGAAAAATGGACAACGTCGGTCAAATCGCCACCTGCCTCCTCCATTACCTTCACCCCAGCAAAGTTTGCGACCCTCCCTTCTTCACCGCCCTGATCACCCCGCGATGGCCTCCGGCACGAGCATCCACGTGACGGCGCTCGACTGCCTGGTGCACGTGAACTCCCTCTTCACGCTCGCCCTCTTCCTCGGGCTCGCCTGGAACCCGTGGGACCCGAAAAACACCCTCAACCCGGACCCCCGGTGCGCCGCCGGCCCCGCCGTCAAGCGCGACCTCATCACCTTCGAGGTCTTCTCCTTCGGCTCCTTCCTCTTCTCCAGCGTGGTCGCTCTCGCCCTCAAGCAGGTGCGGTGGTGGTTCTCTTCTCGTTTCTTGTTCTGCGCCTTTTGACATAGAGTGTGCCAATGTTGTTGATGAGAAAAGTAGAGAGCGAAAAGATCCGATGAGGTTTAGTTGGAATGGTGATTCTTGGTCTTGATAGGACCGAATCTAAGGCTAAGCAAAGATTTTATCTTCTTTTTCTTCTTCTTTTTTGTGTGTGGCTTCCTTTGGCTATCAGGCTATCCGGAACACGCAGTCTTCGAGCCACCATCATGGGGGACTGGTCTGTCGGATCAACCAGGATGTGCTGCGGCTCGGGATGTTGGTGTCTGGGGTCGGGTCGGTCAGTGGATCCGTGTGCCTGATGCTGGCCCTGATCAATGTAGTGCAGATCAAGCTCGGGACACTGGCTTGTGGGAGCACGCACAGCTTCGCGGCGGTTGTGCCGCTCTTGATTTTCGTCCCCGTTGGGCTTTTCGTACATATATGCATCATCATGTATGCTTTTACTCATTAGGGTTTGGATTAGTTCGTCGTGGTGATGGATATGGATTGTAGAGAGTAGGTGGCTATCCGAAATGCAGAAATCAACCGCCAGTTATGCTTCTGTCGATTCCTCTAATCGATATCCATCAGGAATCTTGTGTGGACTTATACATTCATAGAAGTTTCGATATCATGATCATGCGAATTTTGCTCTGATCCACGAACAGGGGAATGCGTGCAATGCAGTCACGTGCAATTTGAGCTCTTGTTTTTGTCCCGTGCTTGTCCGCTGGCATATAAGGTTAATTATGTTAATCAATTGGTCTTATTAGCGATGGTTTTACATCAGTTATACTCAATCAGTTGTTTATCTACATGAACTTGCGAGAGTTCCAAGTCTTATAGGACTCCAGATACGAATACTTTGTGATCTCTGATGGTGGACTGTGTTGAGGGCTTCCAGGGAAAAATACGAGTCCGTAAACTTTTTGGCATTTGAAGGATAGTCATGCTCCGTCTTTCTAGGTATATGATTATCCAACAGTGGTAAATGTGAGTGAAGGCTGCCTTGCTAGCCGCTTGTTGGACTGTTCGTTGGGAGCTGTAGCTGCTTCTTGTAAAGGCAATTCAATACAACTCATTTTTCCAGTAAAAATACAAAAAGGTTTCGTGGAAAAAGTTGCAGATGCAACCGAAGATGCTAGGAAGAATGAGTGTGATCCATAGAAAAAGATAATGACTTCAGTTTATAGTGGGAGATTTGGTTTAGCCGACTGATATTTTTGCAGTTGAGGATTCATTGCTTGGCATCCTTTGCCATCCGTTGTTGGATTTAACTGACAATCACTTCAAGGCATGGTACAGTAATCGAAGACCTTCTGTCCTACCTACCAGAGTTATCTTCCCTCGTTGTCTCAGAACAATCTTGTTTCCTTGTGTTTTAGCTTTGTAATTTATCCTCGAGTCTTGTTAAACTCGTAAGAACTATGTATGAACAATAAAGTTCAATGTGGATGCTGTTTGTTGAAACATAGTTGCTCTCTAAATTGCGGAGCTCTACATCCTGCTGGTGTACTTCAAAATCAATTCCCAGTTGTGTAGTCCTAAGGATAAGGCGCATTACCTAAATGGGACGGAAACACGCGCGCACTATTTCATTTCGGAATCATCGCTTGTGCTTGTGCCGGTAATTTCGAGGTGGCCTAAAATAATTTTATATTGATTGCATAGGATGATAATGTTAAATTGGTTTTCTTGTCAATGAAATCTTGCAAAAACAAATGCACACGTCTTGCACAAATATGTGGGGTAGCTTGAGGAGTACTTGATGTTGTAGCTTGCTGTGCTGGCAGCTACTCATCAAAAGTTTATTTTTCCCACTTCGGATGGGAAAAGCAACAGAATGGTGGCAGAGACTTTGAGAAGCCACTTTATCTTGTTTGTCTTTAATGGGTTAAACAATATCGGTGGGTCCATATCTGCAACATCCGAAAAAGTAGATGTCAAATAAACAAAATCAATCTTACAATAGTGCTGTCGCCACTTTCATTGTGGTTTACACATGCGAGAACTTTTTGTTTCTTATAAAAGCTCGCAGGCTGACTCATTATGCATAGTTGAAGATATGGAAGCTCCAATGAAGCAAATTAGTGTTCTGGTGTTTTTTGCAATTTTAGCCATTTCAGGTCTCCAGACGGTGTATGGGGCAGGTGAATGTGGCAAGTCTTCAACACCCGATAGGGAGGCTTTTAAGCTGGCCCCCTGCATGTCTGCAGCGCAGGATGAGACTGCACCCGTGTCGAGCAGCTGTTGTGCTCAAGTGAAGAGAATAGGGCAGAACCCGAGCTGCCTATGTGCTGCCATGCTGTCAAATACGGCCAAAATGGCTGGAATTAAGCCTGGAGTTGCCGTCACCATTCCGAAACGCTGCAACCTTTCTGATCGCCCCACTGGGTACAAGTGTGGAGGTCAGTTTAGCCTTCTTTCACTTACTGCAGAAGAGTTTTTGTTTGGAAACTTGTCTCCAGATGCATCCAGCGTTGGATGTTACCATGGTGTAAATTATTCAGCACCACCACCTTTTCTTCTACTAATCTCATGGGATAAATGCCCTTTCATGTGATTTAATGGTGCTGATCGTGTCTAAGTAATCTAACTAGATGAAATTTGCTGACAAATATGGGCGTTTTTGCGATGTACTATCCTTCTTTCCCTGTCTCCCTTATAACTTGATGCGCATCTATGCGAGTTTACTACATTAAAGTTGCCATGGTTTCCAAGCACCTGATTTCTTAATCTCCCATTGCTTTGGCTTTTGCAGATTACACGGTGCCTTAATGGTCATGGCTGATCGCCACCTTGCTGCAGTTTGGATCGCCCTGTTGTGTTAAAATAACTTCAATAATGTGCATGCTGTTAACATGTAACGGTAGAGATGATGAAATGTACTCACTAAAGCCGGCAATGGCCGACTAAGTTCATGCGCATCGTGTGTTTCTTGGGGTTTATTTTTGGAAAAGGTTCCAAATATATCGAAATGGATGATCCTAACACTATGTAAACTTACTGAAACTCTGATGAAAAACAAGGAGGACTCCAATTATCTAAAAAGAATGATATGTCGTATTAATCTAATTCATTGTAGATCATCTATACTCGAAATTCGGTTATGCTGGACACCAGGGACACAAAACTATTTCACTAATGGTAATGGGCAATCATGTCGTTGATTGACTTAGGAAATGTCATTAAGCTCTTTGGATCTGTAGAACCTTGTAGGGCAGTTATTATCCAAATCAGAAGCTGCTGGATCAGGCAAAAGTTAATGTAAAAGTTAAGAAATTGTCAAAACAATCAATCTTTCCATTTTGTCTTGAGCATATTGAAGTTGCATTATTGGCCCTTTCGTTGAAAATCTCAGAGAATCTCTAATCAGGATTTCCACTATCATGGTATGGCCCGTCCTAGAGTTAAACTTCTGTTGGAGATGAACCGGGGGGAGTTATTGGTGGGCACTGACGTTGGGCTCTCTGTCTTAATGTAAGATAGTGCAAAGCTGACTGTACGAGTAACCTTTAATTATTGTGCAGTGCAAGTTTGTCTCA
The DNA here is from genome assembly GCA_014182385.1 of Eucalyptus viminalis. Taxonomy (NCBI): domain Eukaryota; kingdom Viridiplantae; phylum Streptophyta; class Magnoliopsida; order Myrtales; family Myrtaceae; genus Eucalyptus; species Eucalyptus viminalis. The sequence continues at coordinate 46,907,454 of CM024532.1, read as the reverse complement.
CATACAATTTAAAAAAAGAAGAAGAAGAAGTTTGCATCGCAGACAATTGCACAAGGGTCTTAATAAATGTGGATTACCGCATATATTTCCCTAGTTTCAAAAGATCGGAATATTGTTGCACTACTTCAATCGATATGGTAAATGAAAAATGGAAATGCCAGTGTCACGATAAATGAGGAAAGAGCCAGGCCCGGAGTTGTAGCGACGGCCCTGCTACGCCCCTATGATGTTCCGAAAGAGAACCTGAAAGGCTCTTTTCTCTGTTAGGATTATTAAGGACAGTCCCGCCGTCAGTGGTTTCCTTCTTTAGGGATAACTCCTACCTTAGTACATCAAAATGGTTGTGGCCTAGATATATAGGGACCCCTGTCATGCCCCATCCCTAACTTAAAAAGCTTTTCTTCATAGAACGGCAGAAGTGCCATTCCTAGTGTCCTAAAGCCGTCCCAAGAACATTAGAAGGATTTTTCCCCCGCCGGTCCTGAACAAGAGTAGGGGTGATGAGCTGGCGATGGAAGCCGCCCGTCTCTACTGGATAGCAACGATAGATGTTTATAGTTTAATGAGGGCGCACGCGTCGCCTGTGCTCTCTCATCTAGCGATGAGAGTAGAGAGATGCTTAGGGCCTATTTGTTTATATTTCTTTTTTCTATTTTTTTGTTCATGGGAACAAAAAAGGAACAGAAACGCGTTGGGTACGTTTTTGTTCCTTTTTTATTTTTTTGTTCCCAGAAACAAAAAGGGAACAGTTGTTTCTTATTTCTGAAACAAAACTTAGAAACACTCTTTTATTTTCTTCTTCTTTTTTCTTTCGCCGATCGTTGGCCTCGGCCATGGCCGGCGGCCTCGCCCAGCGGCCGGCGAGGCTCGGCCTCGCCGAAGCCATCTCGCCCGCATTCGGCGAGGTCGAGCCGCCTCGTCGGCGAGGCCGGCCAGCCGGCGTTGCCGGCCTCGTGAGCCACTACCAGTGGGCCGAGCCTCGCGGTGGCCGGGGCCGAGCCTCGCGGACCGCACGGGGCCTCGCCGGGGCCGGCGAGCCTCGATGTGGTTGGCAAGGCCGCCGGCCCTCATCGGCCGATCGCCAACCATGGCCGAGGCCGGCAACAGGCCAAAAGAAGAAAAAAGAAAAAAGGAAAAAGAAAAAAGAAAAAATAAGAAAAAAATAAAATAAAAATATTAAAAAATAAAAGAAATAAAAAAATTATACAAATTTACCAAATGTGTTTCCGTTTATTTTTTATTCCCGAAACAAGTTTACTAAACATGTTTTTTGTTCAAAAATTGTTCCCCTGGAACAAAAACACTTTTTTTTATATTTCTGTTTCCTAGAACAATTTTTAAACAAAAATGCAAACAAACGCACCCTTATCGATCCTGACTAGCATTTTTTTGGCCAGAACAATTAGGGTGCGTTTGATAACGATTATGTTCCCGAGAACAAATTCTGACCAAAAATAATGATTTTTTATTCTGTTCCCGGAAATTGATTTGGACTAAAAGAATGCGTTTGATAGCTGTCTAAAATTTCTGATTCTATATAGAATTGTGTTTGGTACCGTGCTCATTGATTCTGTTTCAAATCAATTTATTTTAATTTTTAAATAATTTTTATACTTTTTCATTGTTTTCTTTTCTTTTTTCCTTTTTCTCATATTCTTATTATTCTTCTTCTTGTGGCTAGTCGCTGGAGTCGACGACCTCACCAGAGCGTCACCGGCCCTCATCGGCCGAGTCTCGCCGGTGACCAAGCCGGCCTCACCGAGGCTGGGCGAGGCTTGCCTAGCCACCGGCGGGGCTGGGCGAGCCTCGTCTAGCCACCGGTGGGGTTGGACGTTGTGAGGCTTGCCCAACCGCAGCGAGGCTGGGCAAGCCTCACCGGGGCTAGGTGGGCCTTGCCCAACCTCGGCGAGGCTCGCTTGGCCACCGGCAAGGCTCGGCCTCGCTAGATCTAGTGAGGCCGAGCCTCGCCGGTGGCTAGGCTTGCCTCCGGCGAGCTCGCCAGACTAGTGGACGGTGTCCGGCGGTGGCGGTGGATGGCGGCGGGCAAGGGTGGACGGTGGTCACGAGATGGCCAAAGGGAAGAAGAAGAAGAAGAAGAAGAAGAATCAATTTTTTTTTTTTTTTTTTTTATTCCACTCTCAATCTGAAAAACTGATTCCTAAAACAAAAATCAAAATTTGGCCATGTTTGGATGAACTTAACAAAGAAAATAAACAAAGAAAATAAGTAAGGAACTCCCTAAAATCATCAAACTAATTGTTTGTTCCAGTGGACAAAAGCCAATATCAATTATGAACTTTTGCAATACTTGATTAGAACTCGTGAGGGCGGCAAGTGATTAATACCCATGCAAATAAAATCAAGTGCGAATCGCCTTCTTTTGGGCCTTTAAGTGACATTCATGTAAATATTTGGGATTGTGTCAATGACTATCCTGTCCACATGAGAAGGGGAGGTAGGAAAACTGATTCCCCAATTAGGGGTGAGCACGTTTGGTTTCAGATATGGAATTCAACTCCCACGTTTTGTAAAAAGACAGGGTAAAAGTTTGAGATCTGAGTTGAGAGTTAGAATAGGACAAAAAAAAATAATAACATTCATTCATGTTATCAAACTTGTTGCTCCAGAGCAAAACAGACATGATGGGTAAATATAAAGTGCAAAAGACATTAAAACTAATACATGATTTTCATAACGAGTCACATATACGTTTTAGTTAACATGGATATATAAGAAGGCACATAGCACATCAACTTTATTCCATATCTTTCCATTTGACCTCAAGGCTGCATTCGGTCACCTGTTTACTCGCGTAATAATGCAGAATTCTGAAACTCAGTGGCGATATTTCCATGGCAAGCATCGCAGTTTAGAGCACGACCCCTCCGCCCACTCGCTCCTGCATTCACCTCTCTCACCGTCGCAGCACTTGCACTGGACTCCAAGAGTAGCATACATGTTCGAGTCTCCTGCAAAATTCACAACAAGATCACTTATTCTTTCATTATAAAACAAAAGGGCAAATAACTAAAAATTGCGGTTTACATGCTGCACATATCAGTTTGTTTTAAGCTCTAGAGTTTAGTGAGAAATTAAGGATGCTGCATATTCTTTGTTAAAGACGTTGGGGATATATCTTCATACGGAGTTGATGATGGACAAAATATGGAGCTGATGCAACTTCTCCTGGGCTCGTAAACATCACAACAATCATCATCACAAGGAGGCCAAAGTGCTTGAGAACACTCATTGCCAAGTAAATGATCAAGAACAGATCTCTTTCAAAATATTTATATCACTAAGAAAGGTATGAAACCCTTGAAACTAAGCTCCTATTTATGGAGTTCTAGCTTGCCAAAAGAAAACTTAACAAATAGAAAAAGAGTTCTAGATCTTCTAGATGTCAGCCAGACGTCCTTTTGGAAAGAGAGGACTAATTCAAAGTTTTGGAAGTTTCTAAAACTTTTCGTGCCGTGCAAGAGAGGCTACGGGGGAGGAATTGTTAAATGAGTTTAGCACATTGTTAAACTGAATTTGGACAATTAAAAATAATGATTAACATATAGGTCTTACGTGGATCAAATCAAATATGACGATTTAAATTAAGTTTAATATATATAAGAAATTTATGGATGCCTTACCCAGTAACAAGGCGCAAAGCAATGATTTATATTGCCATTGTTAATAACCACGTTATTTAATTTGTTGTGACCCACATATTTTTCTCTTTATTTGAGGTGATAGACCTTGATGGGTTGTGCGGCACATGTCCGGCTTTGACCAGAAGAATTTCCCCCTTTCATGTTAGAAAGCCATTCTTTAATTCACATGTTGTCACACTGAAATTCAAAATGTCCCTAAACTTCTAGATTGAATGATATACTTTCTATGGACTAAAAACTTTATTGAACTCTCTGGTTTTTGAGACTAGAATTCTTTTAGATGACGCTTCTAGAGTCCCTACAGGAATTGTTCCTCGAGAGTTGATAGCCATTAAATTACAAAGAGGTCTATTCTACTATTTGTATGTTATGACCACTTGCATGAAATTTAGGACAAAATGCAGAATGTTACAATCACGTTACAATCAGCGAATGGTATTTAGAGGGACCACGCTAAAAGACCCTTGGCCAGAAAGAGCAAAAATTAAATATCATATGTGAATGTACAATGTGGAATAAAGATCTATATTATGATTTTCTTGTTACATTTTAAAATATGGATTTTTTCTTCCATCTCAGTATATTTCTAAAGGAGTTGGTAAGTATAAAAAAAATTACTTTGTGGCTTGTTTGTTTAGGATTGAGTAAAAAGTATTTTTTTTTTTTACTTTTCTATCATCGACTTCTTGAACAACCAATGGCGGTGGTACAATCCACGATTGAATAGTGGAAGAAAGATCATATAATAAGTATCCGATTCAAAGTCTTCGTTGCATATGGGTACCTTAAGCGTGGGGGTAGAAATATTAATATGAGATGGATCCTGAAAAAGGTGGGATTCTTCAAATATTATCTAAGTTTCAAAAAGTTATGAAAAAAAAAGTTATGTGAATGGTTCAAGTCACGTTTGAGAGAGACATCAGCGCCTCCCACACTTCAAAATGATTCACCCTTAATAAAAAGCAAACCCTATTGCAGAAGTGAAACATTCATAATCAAATAAATTATGAAAAACCTTTAAATTAAGGGACGAAATTCATAGAAATTATACTCGAATGCTCTCAAATTACTTTCATGTGGAAAATTGCGCAACCACTCTCTAAATGTATGTTGAAATCTTTTAACTAGTGTCACCATCTAAATTGACTAGAAAAATTAGCCAACAACAACAACCTCCTCATTTGCAGAAGAATCATGGTAGAAGTCAAGATTCGATAAAGAAAAGCAGGAGGGAACAAAAGAAAATCAATAACCGAAGGTCTGACATCCCAAGTGCACGCAGTGATTCAAGGGATGATAAAAAGACATGTGAAAAGAGAGAATAAAGAAAGGTTTCAAAAGGGGAGAGAGGAAAATAAGTAGTGGCCTGTTTCCACATGATGACGACCTTTTAAGCATCAAGAAATTTCCTGTCCAGTATCCAGAACATGGCATGAAGAGAAGGCGAGGAGTAGAAACATTAGTGAAGAACTTTTCTTGGCTCTTAATTTCTTCTCCTCCGAGTTTTTAAATTTCTAACAATCTATGCACATGGTAAATGTAAGCGATTCTCATAAAAAGAAATCTTTTTCTTAAGGTTATTATAAGATAAAAATCGTGGCAAAAGGGTTTAATTAAAAACTAGCTTTTTTGGAGAAAGACCATAAGAATTTATAAATTTAATTTTACAAACAATAACCTCTCAGAGTTCCCATTCTTGAGAGCTAATTATTGAATCAATAAACTTAAAGATATATAAATGTACACGCACTATTATATATTTTCCACGTGGGATGACTTATAAAATATCTTTCAATTTTACTTTGTGGAGGTTCTCTAGAGAGTAGAAATCAATTTAGTTACATCAAAATCATCTTGAGTCTGCATTCGTACGTGCAATGGCATGAGGAACAGAAGTCTCTTACTCCACCAATAAACACTAGTGAAGAACTTTTCCTCGCTCTTGATTTCTCCTCCCTCATGTTATTAAACTTCTAACAATTTACGTAAGTAGCAAGTTTAATTCATTCGCATTGAAAGAAATCATTTTTATTACGTTACTTTAACTAGATAAAAGTCTTGAGAGAAAAAATATTTGTCGGATTAAAAATGTGTAGTATAACTCCCCCACACACTTTTCCCTTATTAAATACTTATAATTTAAATTGTACACATAATAATCCTAAAGAGAGCTCATCTTTGAAAGCTAATTATTTACTTGATAGACTTAAAAAATTTATATACGTACACATCATCATGTGTTATCAATATGGAACAACTTATATATAATATTTTAATATCACTTTTTAGAGGCATTCTAAGGACAAAATATCGACTTTGTGACACAAAATCTTCTTGAGTTTGCATTGGTATGTGCAACGGCAAGAGTCAAGTAATTATGCCAATAAATTTAATTCGTTCACATAGAAATCTTTTTGGTTATGTTATTATAACTACAAAAAAGTCAATAAAAAAAGGTTCGAATTTAAAAATAGCTTTCTTGAATAGCGAGGCTAAAGATTTTGTACTGTACAACACTCACGTATACTTTTCTCCTAATAAATAATTAAAATTAAATTGCACACACAATAGCCCCTTAGAAAGCTCACTTTCGAAACTTCTAGATCATCTAGATAGCACCTAGGTGTCCTTTTGGAAAGACGGGACAACACTACTAATTCAAAGTTAATTCAAAGTTTTGGAAGTTTCTCAAATTTTTCATGCCGTGACAAGAGGAGGAATTATTATATGAGTTTAGTACACGTGCTAAACTGAATTTGGATCTTTGAAAATGATAAATCGCTTGCGGATATTACGTGAATCTCTCCGGCGCTAACGATTCAGATTAAGTTTAGTATATTTAATGGATTCATGGAAACCTGCTTGACAACAGGGGCTCAGCAACAGTCTTGAGAAAGCACGAAGCCGTGCTGGTCACTCCGCCAACTAAGGGCGCGTTTGGTTGTGTTTACATTTAAAAATTGTTCCGAGAAACGAAAATAGAAAAAAGTATTTCTGTTCCGGGGAACAATTTTTGAACAAAATACGCATTTGGTAAACTTGTTCCGGGAATAAAAAATAAACAAACATGTTTGGTAAATTTGGATAATTTTTTTATTTCTTTTATTTTTCTAATTTTTTTTTTTTATTTTTCCTTTTTTTCTTTTTTTCTTTTTCATTTTTTTTTTTCTTTTGGCCGGTCGCCGGCGAGGGCGAGCTCGCCCGGCGGTGGGCGGGCGCGGCCTCGCCGGGCCACCGCCGAGGCGAGGCCAAGGCTCGCCGGCCGGGCGGGCGAGCTCGGCCTCGCCGGCTCAGGCGAGCTTGAGGCCGGATGCGGGCGAGATCGAGCTCGCCCGGGCCGGCGCGAGGTCGGCCTCGCCTTGATCCGGCGAGGCCGAGCTCGCCCGGCGGCGGGAGGCGCGGCCTCGCGGCCACCGCCCGGCGAGGCCGAGGCTCGCCGCGCCCGGGCGAGCTCGGCCTCGCCGGATCTGGGCGAGATCGAGCTCGCCCGGGCCGGCGCGGAGGTCGGCCTCGCCATGGTCGGGCGAGCTCGAGCTCGCCCAGATCCGGCGAGGCCGAGGCTCACCGGCCGGCCCCAGGGCGAGGTCGGCCTCGCCGGATCTGGGCGAGCTCGAGCTCGCCCGGCCATGGCGAGCCGACCCTCGCCCGGCTACGGCGAGCCTCGACCTCATCCGGGGGACGGCGAGCGTCGGCCTCGCCGGGGGCCGGCGAGCCTCGCCGTGGGCGGGCGAGGCCGCCGGCCCTCGTCGGCCGGTCGCCGGCCATGGCCGAGGCCGGCGGCCGAGCCAAAAGAAAGAAGAACAAAAAAAAAAAAAAAAAAAACAAAGTGTTTCGATTTGTGTTTCGAAACAAGAAACAAGTTTTTTGTGTTTTCTTGTTTCTGTTTTTTTGTTCCTGGGAACAAAAAGAACAAAAAGGAACAAACGCACACAAACGCGTTTACGTTTTGTTCCCGTTAACAAAAAAACAGAAATTTCTGTTCCGGGAACAGAAATAAGTGCCAACCATGCAGGCCCTAAGACGATAAATTAGATTTTCTGAAAGTACACTGAATATTCAATAGGGAAGAAAAAGGATAATGTGGTTTAATTTTAAAATTCAAAAATGACATGCGGAAGCTGATCGAGGAAGGTGCAGACGCAAGCGGAGATGTACTACATGAAGAGAGCCGAGCTGATGAGCATGGTCGAAGATTTCTACTGCGCACCGTCTTTTGGCCGCCCGGCACGACCGGCACGAGTCTAAAGTGGGGGACTGGCCTACTGACGGATCAATGTGGTCTGCGTCCAAGAACTGTAGGCCTCTGCTGGCATCTTACTTACAGATTCCGCGACAGAGGCAAGTTCTTCAGCTGGCACGGGCCGTTTAGTCCTGTAGAGTCTAGGGTTGTGAGCACCATGGACGAAACCAGTGGGCCAAGATCGGAATTTTAAGGACGGCGAGTGGTCTTCGAGAAAATTTGGAGACACCCATTTGAGAATGGACAATGGTCTATGTTTCTGTACTTGTCTCATGAGTGACCATCCAAGGATTTTTATAAATGTGCCGTGCGGTGAAGAAGATGAGAACGAAACAGACGTAAGTTTCGAGCTTTGAAGCTTCAGCAGATGAAAATGAGTTCGCGCTAGGTCAGATGAATAATTCTCGTGCATTTCTTTGGTGGCGAAGCTTCAGTTGTCCAGAGCTTCAGGCGACGGCTTTATTCGGCTCTTTCGGCCAACTCCATTTGAAGAGCAGCGGGAGTTGCGAAAATGTTGTTTACACTCCGCTGGGGAGTACGAAGAGCAAGAGCGTCGGAAACCGTGGCCAAGTTCGTGCCGGGCCCGAGCCCAGGCCCGGCCCACTACTGTACCTGGCCGGACCTATCCCAGCCCAGTTTTGTGCTGGCCTGGCCCATTATTGGACTGGGTCGTCACACTCATGCTGGTCCTATCATCGTGCCCGGACTCGTGCTGGCGTCGTGCCAAAGCCATTTTCTCGATCGAGTGCCAATCTTGTCGAAGTTTGATGCAAAATCGAGAACAAGACGAAGGGAAAATCATGGAAACGCGTTTGATCGTTCATATCTCCTCTACATCAACAGCGAAGCCCGAGCTGGCATGCCCAACATGACATCATAAGACGAGTTTGCTGCTATATTTTATTCCAAAGATCTTTCCAGCATAGCTCAAGGGACCCTTCTCAATCTATGAAGCATAAATTCAAGTCTCTAAGGATTGCCCCCCTCAGTTGTTTTCGTTTTCTTCTGGGACCATTTGATAACCATTAAATGATTATTCATGCCTTCTCTTTTTTCATATTCTTGGTTGAAGAGAGTTCTCTTCGAGAACTTAATTAATGATGGTATATAAGTTCCAAAGGAAATATTTAATTAATTTGCTGGTTATCCGTGATCAACAAAAAGAAGTCACAAAAAACCTGATCAATCTCGTTCTTCAAGGCATATGCTTCTCTTGAAAACAGCACGAATCAAAACTAATAACACCAACAATGAATAGACAGCTGCCTAAGTGCAAGAAATCTTTAGAATTAGCTGCGAGGCAGAAACCAGTCGCACGATGATCGACCGAAGTTCGCTTGCCATATATTCATTAATCACATTTAAAACTCAAGATTTGTATTTTCTCCGGTGTGTTCGACCCTCTCTCGTTTGCTGAGCAAGCTCAGTTTCGCCATCATGTTAAGGAGAACAAGACAGCCAAGATATTGAAACACACTCGCAACAGTGCAAGTACTAGTCTAGAAAGAGAACTATGAATCTCCAGGTATATTCTCTGCTCCGAAATAAATTGCAATGGATAGAAAGATCAAAGCATCCTAGATGTCACCACTAAATTAGAAATGATACAGAAATAAGCATTCAAAACTTTGAACTTCCAATTCAGAGAGAGAGAGAGAGAGAGAGAGAGGGGTCATGCTACACCATGTTTGAGTCGATTACTGCTTGGCACTGCAATAAGGATAGACACCCATCCCCATAGGCAGTGTCGGAAGGACGCCGAGCTGGTCTTTCTTCACAGCAAGTTGAGGGTAAGTCATTTGAGACTGCCGCAGGATGGCTAGAGTGAGCAGCACTTGTGTGGTGTAATAAGGATAGCCACCCATGCTACACCATTTTTGAGCCGATTACTAATTGTTACCGTAATAAGGATAGCCACCCATCCCCATAGGTGGTGTCGGAGCGACGCCAAGTTGGTCTTTCTTCACAGCAAGTTGAGGGTAAGTCATTTGAGGCTGTGCCGCATATGGCATAGGTGCTGCAGGAGGGCTAGGGTAAGCAGCACCTGGGTAAGCTGGTGCAGCTTGAGGATAAGGATATCCACCAGGATCCATGCTAGGATAAGCTTTTCCAGTCTGAGGATATCCTGACTGAGGATATCCTGGTGCCATTGGTGCCATTGGAACCATTGTAGTAGGTTGCTGTGGCTGTGCCATTCTGCGTCCATGTGATTCTGCATACTTGACAGTTATGCTCCGTCCCTGAAATGAAAAAGGAAGCCTCATCAAGTGAATCCATCTATCCCATAAAAAGTAAGTCAGATGATTCCATCCATCACAGAAAGCCTTAAATTAGGCATGGAGGAGAAAGACATGTAAGGCTTCATGTATGCAAGAACTTGAGTGTTGGAATAAATGATGCGTATAAAACAAATGCAAAAGGCCGATTAGTTCATTATCCGCCTACCCCAAGCAGCTTTTGTGGATCATCGATGGCTTTTTTGGCAGCCTCAGATGCCTTAAAAGTAACAAATCCAAACCCACTGCAAACAAGAACAATATAATGACCATCCACAGGAAAGTAACTGAGATAATCTCAATTAGTATCTGAAGATGAAGAGAAACACTCAACCGTGATTCAGTTGTATCTTTATCATATGCAACTGAACCTTCTTCAATATCACCATATCTTCCAAAAAAACTGAGCAGCATCTCGCTACTGACATCCGGTGACAATCCACCAATAAATAGCTTCCTCCGAGCTAAATCAGGTGTACCACTTGACCCAGTCAGTCCGTCACATGCCAGATTACAGACAGCCATCCTTCCCTAAATTTAAAAGTTTGTAAGAACCGCACTTATTTACTATAAGAGTCAAGAGAAGTGCTACGTGTTGGACAAACAAAACTGGCTTCTATGTGTGAAATGGCTACCTAACAATAGATGGCAATTAACTTCTCCTTATCAACTTTCAAAAGGAGGAAACCATCTTGAACAGAAAAAAGCATGGGCATATTGCTTCTGCAAATAATTATGACATGGGAAACTTAAAGACTTATCTGCTTCTAAGCAGTAAGATGATCTTCTATAGTAATTCTGCCTCAAATTTGATTTATGAAGCATTTATCTAAAAAATCTCTTAATTACAATGCTATGAGATCTCAATTAAAAACTGCCTCCATTATCGATGGAAAATGCTTCAGAAAAGCTGATTTTATGAATTAAGATTTATGTCCTCCATCTATTCTTCAATCAAATGATATAAATACTCACTAACAAAACGTCATATATATAGCAATCTCCATAATTTATCATTTCATTCAACAGAGAGTTTTCGGACTCTACTAAAAGTGTGTGTTAGTGCATCTATCAGGGCGAAAAGCTGAAACGGTGAGAAACGCGTGCACAGAGAGAGAGAGAGAGAGACAGAGAGAGAAAGAGAGCACTATAGCATTAACTACAGAAAGTGAGAAACTGGCATATACATACATCAATCATTTTGCTAGGTGCCCTCAGTGCAATTTGAGTTGACTCGATATTTTTGTAAGTAATAAAACCATAACCGCGCGATTTCCCTGTGTTTTTGTCATAAATGACAGCACCTTCTTCTATTTCTCCATGACCTTGAAAGGCCTGTAACAAAAAAAATGTCTTCAATTGCTTCAAGATAAAAAAATCCATGCATAGGACCTCTCCTGAAACTTCAATAATGAGGAGAAAACATCTAGAAGCAAAGCACATTTAAGGAATAAATATCTCTCCCTCGCAATTGTGACGGCTCACGATGGGGAATTCGAACACAGTGGCACACGGAGACAATCGGCAAGCGGCAAGCAATGCACTCACAGCACACAAGGTTTCTGAAGTGGTATTCCAGGCCAAGCCACGGACAAAAAGCTTTCGGTGGACTGGATCTGCACTCGCGATACTTTTTATTTCTTCTGCAATCGAAGGGTATTGGGATCCTCTTTATTCGTCAACATGCAAACAAACACACATGCACAGGGTCAATCACACGGCATACAGTTCACTAGCACAAACAGTACATTCTCAGGTAAAAGCATGTATGGAAACAAGACTGCCCTTGCACATAGGCAGACATAAGTGGAAAGAGCAAAGCTACTGGCGAAAGCATCCCTCATTTGCAACATTGTTGAAAATGAGGAGTGCCACAACAGTATTTTCCAGATAATCAGACTTCTATTAGTTTAAATTACAAATTCAGCCAAGTCAGAACCAGACTCATCCGGACTCAGGAGTCCGAAGGAACCATGTTACCATAAAAAGGACAGCAATAAACATTGATATGTTACGACAAATTAACAAAAAAATATAGGCAGACCCTCTAAGGAACGAAATGCGAATATGGCTCTAACCTATTGATAAAAGCGGAGACAGAGCCTCCTGGTTCGGCCATAACTTAATTAGCCACAAAGATTTGAGAAGACTAGCAGCTGCAGGTGGTTCTTGACATTACTGGCACATAATGAAAAACCGAAAGAGAAGACTTTCTTGCCCCTCATAGAAATTTTCGGCGGTCAGCCAACGTACTCAGGCCCTCAGCTCCTAAACTCGCGTTCCATCAAATCCATTTAAATCAGCTATGGTGAATAAACTAGACAAAAATAATCAAAACTACGGCAAAAATTACAAGGTTCCGAAACAGATTACGCAGGATGAATTCAACAATACTGACGAACGAAAATCCCAAAACGTCGAATACCCTTTTGAGAATTCCAGCTAAACTTCGCATAAACAACCCCCTCCCTCCCCCTAAAACCCCCACTTCCACTCACCTCGCCGATCAGATTAATCACGCTCAAGGCTCGTTCTTTTACTTTCCCAGACTGCTCGAGATTCGTCAACTGAATTTCATCAAAGATGCCCACCGAACCCAGATCACCCCGTCATCCAACGGTGCTAATTCGCGCCGATTGCGAAATCCAGATGCTAAGAAGAAAAGACAACAGAAAGGAGCGAGGTAAGGGAGACGCACAGCTTAGCGAGGAGCTCGACGAGGTGGGGCTTCGCGAGGGGCTCGAGGAGCGAGCGGAGGTTCTCTTCGGAGTCAGAAGAACCGCCGTTTCCGGCGGTCTCGTCGAGCTTTCTCTTCTTCAGATCTTCCATGCTTCGCTCCGCCGGATCCGTCCTTCTTCTTCTTCTTCTTCTTCTTCTTCAAAGCGTCGCGGCTTCTGCTTCCTCTGGTTCTACTCCGGCTTCGCCAATTCTAGGGTTTGTGGCTTTATTGATGGGACTGCTTGCAGGGGTTTCCACGTCACCTATCTGATTTATTATCCTTGAAATTTTTTGGTTTTTTTTTTTTAATCTTCCTCTTTTCTTTTTTCTCAATCAAATCCTTGTTTATGTATAAATACACAAACACGTGTTCTTCCTTCACATATTGACAAGAGATTTTTCTTTGCTGGATTTTCTAACGGGGCGGATTAATTTTTTTACTCAATTAAAAAGTTAGTCAAATTGATCTTCACTTAAAATTTCAACTATTCTTTTGATTCCGAATTGAGGATGGTATGCAATAATTAGCTCGTATGAAGAGGCAGACATCATCGATATAAGACAAATGCGCAACTTGAACAAGACACACATTTCTAAGAAAGATACAATCTATGTGGTATAAAACTTGACTCAAAATCAACTCAATAGAAGACAAATGCGCAATTTGACAAGACACTCATTTTTAGGAAAGATGCGAACTTTGTGGTATAAGACTTGACTCAAAATCAACACGAACCAACACCTGTTCCTTTATTTTCAGCAAACAACTATTAATAACTACATTCACACCATTTCATAGTACTGCGAAATGATGCAAATAATCGATACAAATATAACAAGAAAGAACAAGTTACCAATTTAGAATTATGTTAGAACATTGAAATTGTATCTTTTCTATCAAAAGTAGGACATGTCCATACGCCTTGCATGAAATCGACATTTCAAAAGAGGAAAAATTCACATCAAAATCGCCAAGTTTTGATAAGAAAGACGAAAGTTTAGTAAAACATCCAACGATATTAAATGAATAAAATAATTTTTTTTGTTAGTACACACTGCCCCAAGTGTCTTAGTAATGTCGCACATAATTTCACACCTTAATCGGATGTTGTTTTGAGTGTGAACAGATTGGATCAATCAATATGGTAAAATGAAAAAATTGGAAATGCCGATATTATGATGAGTGAGGAAAAAACCAGGCCAGAGTTGTAGCGACGGCCCTGCTTCGCCCCTACCATGTTCCAGAAGAGAACCTGAAAGGCTCTTTTCTCTTTCGGGACTGTTAGGGACGAGCCTGTCGTCCGTGGTGTTTCCTCCTTTAAGGACTTCTCCCACCTTTGTACATCAAAACGACCGTGGCCTAAATATTTAGAGACCTCGTCATGCCTTTGTCCCTATCATATTCCTAAAACACACTTACTTCACGGGACTATTCGAGACGGGAGTCTTATTTTTACGATGTGTTTGGTAAATTTTTTATTTTATTTTTCCTTTAGAATAGAAATAGAACAAAAATACGTTTGAGTATGTTTTATTCGTGGGAACAAATTTGTTCCCGGAAATATATTTGGAACAAGATCAAGAAATAAATAAATATATAATATTCTTTGTTCCTAAGAAGAACTCAAAAATCAAGTCTAAGCCACTTTTTCTCTCTCTTTTTCCCCCTTCCTCCTCTTCCCATAGCCGGTTGCCAACCCTTGGCAAGCCTAGCCTCGTTGGCTTGAGTCTCGCCCAACCACCGCAAGGTTGGCCTTATTAGGCCAGGTGATGCCAAGCTCGTGGTGGTTGGGCGAGGTCAAGTCTTTCCCAATCAAGGCGAGGTCAAGTCTTTCCCAGTCAAGGCGAGGCTAAGCCTAGCCCAACCACTGTGAGGTTTGCCTCATTGGCTCTCGTGTGGCTGATGATCGGCTAAAAGAAGAAAAAAAAGGAAACAAGAAAAGAAAATTTGAGAGTCGTACCAAATGCTTTTCTATTTCCGGAATATAAATTTTGTGTAATTATCAAACGCGTTCTTCTATTCATAAACTTGTCTAGAAAATAGAAATAGAAAAAAAAACTACTTCAAAATATTTTTTTTTTTTGAAAATAGAAATGTTATTATATGCGCCCCTAGTGTCGTAGAGCCGTCCCAAGAACATCAAAAGGACAGTTCCCCACTCCAGTCTTGAAAAAGAGTGGCGGTGACGAGCCGGCGATGGAAGCTGCCCGTCTCTACCTGATAGATACGACGGATGTTTATAGCCCAACGAGCGCACCCACGTCGTTCATGCCCTTTCGTTTAGCAGTGATAGAGGAGAGATGCATATCAATCTTAACTGGCATTTTCTTTTGCCATAACGATTCGCTTGATGATGACATCTTATAATTCCTCCATTAAGTTGTTTGTTCAATCATGCCTTAAAAATAACGAAGAAAAAAGAGTAAGGAACTCCCTCAAGTCATCGAATTAATCGATTGTTTCAGTGGACAAAAGTCAATCTCCATGATGAACTTCTGCAATATTTGATTAGAACTCATGGGGACGGCTAGTGACTAACGCTCACGCCAATAAAATCAAGTACAATTGCTTTCTTTTTGGACCTTTAAGTCACATTAATGTTATCAAACTTGTTCCTCCAAAGCAAAACATACATGATGGGTAAATATGAAGTGCCAAACATATTAAAACTAATACACGATTTTCATAACGAGTCACACGTATGTTTTAGTTAACATGGATACATGAAAAAACACATAGCACATCGACTTTATTCCATATATTTCCATTTGACCTCACAGCTGCATTCGGTCACCTGTTTACTCGCATAATAATGCAGAATTCTGAAACTTAGTGGCGATATTTCCATGGCAAGCATCGCAGTTTAGAGCACGACCCCTCCGCCCACTCGCTCCTGCATTCACCTCCCTTGCCGTCGCAGCACTTGCACTGGACTCCAAGAGTAGCATACATGTTCGAGTCTCCTGCAAAATTTACAACAAGATCACTGATTCTTTCATTATAAAAGAAAAGGGCAAAAAACTAAAAATTGCAGTTTACATGCTGTACATATCAGCTTGTTTTATGCCCTAGACTTTAGTAAGGAATTAATGATGCTGCGTATTCTATGTTAAAGACGTTGGAAATCTATCTTCATACGGAGTTGATGATGGACAAAATATGGAGCCGCTGCAACTTCTCTTGGGCTCGTACACATTGCAACGATCATCATCACGAGGAGGCCAAAGTGCTTGAGACCACTCATTGCCAAGTGAATGAACAAGAGCTCTTTCGAAGGGTTTGTATCGCTTAGAAGGGAATGAAACCCTTGAAATCAAGCTCCTATTTAAAGAGTTCTAGCTTGCCAAAAGATAATTTAACAGACAAAAAAAAAAAGAAAAAAAAAAAAAAAGGAAAGGAAAGAAAGAGTGCTCTAGATCTTCTAGATGGCAGCAAGATGTCCTTGTGGAAAGAGAGGACAAAACTACAAATTCAAAGTTAATGAAAAGGTTTGAAAGTTTCCCAGACTTTCCATGCCTGGAAGTTTCCCAGACTTTCCATGCCGTGCAAGAGAGGCTATAGGGGAGGAATTATTATATGAGTTTAGCACATGTGCTAAGTTGAATTCGGACGTTTGAAAATAGTGGATCGCCTGTGGGTTTATATTGCCGCGCATTGTTATCTTAATTTCTACATTGTTTAACTGATTTCGAACAACACGTTTTTCTCTTTCTTTGACGTGACAGGTCTTGATTTATTATGTAGCACATTTCCAGTTTTGACCAGAAATTTTTTTCCCCTTTAATGTTGGGAACTCATTCTTTAATTCCCATGCTGTCGCACTAAGACTCAAAATGTCACTAAGCTTTTTGATTAAATGATGTACTCTCTAGGGACTAAAGAACATTCGTACTCGATTGACCTCTATGATTTCTAAAACTATAACTCTTTTAGACGCTGATGATGCTTCTAGAGTCCCTGTGGAAATTGTTCCCGAAGAGCTGATAGCTATTAAATTACAAAGAGGTACATTCTAGTGTTTATATGTTACGACTATCTATATGAAAATTAGAACAAAATATAGATCATTACAATCATGTTACAATCAAAGAATGGTTTTTAGAGGGACCACGCTGGAAGACCCTTGGGGAGAAAGAGCAAGAATTGAATATCAATGTGAATGTACAATGTGAAGCGAAGATTTATATCACGATTTTCTTGTTACATTTTTGAAAAGATGGATTTTTCTTCCGGGCTGGTCCATTTCTAAAGGAGTTGATAGGTATAAAAAAATTATTTTGTGGCTTGTTTGTTTAGAGCTGGATAAAAAGTACTTTTTCACTTTTCTGCCACCGATTTTTTGAGCAACTGGTGTAAGTGGTAAAATACGCGATTGAGCAGTGGAAGAAAAATCATATAATATATATCCGATTCAGAGTCTTCCTTGTATATGGATATCTTAAACGTGGGGTGGAATTATTGAAGTTAGATGGATCCAGATACGAAACAAATGTAGGTGCATGTTCTTTTTCCCTTTCGAATTTGATCTTTTTCATGTTTGGGAGAGAGGTTAGTACTTTCCATACTTCAGTATGGTTAACCCCTGTTAAAACGCAAACCCTATTTGCATAAGTAACACATTCATGAACATATAAATCATGAAAAACCTTTTAAATTAAGGGAGGAAATTCGTAAAAATTGTACTCGAACACTCTTGGGTCACTTTAATGTGAAAGATTGTGCTGTCACTCTTAATGTATGTCAAGATCTCTTAACTATTGTCCCCATCTAAATTGAGTAGAAATTAGGCAACAACAACAACTACCTTAATTTGCCGAAGAATTATGGTAGAGATCGAGATTCTATAAAGAAAAGCAGGAGAGAACAAAAGAAAATCAATTACCTAAAGTCTGACATCCCGAGTCCACGTTAGTGAATCATGGGATGATTAAAAAACACGTGGAGAAAGAGAGATTAAATATTGATTTCAAAAGGAGATTGAGGAAAATAAGAACACACGTGATAATCATTATTTTATTTTGTTATTTTATTTTATTTATTCTCGAGAATAGATTTGGAGTAGAAATCCATTTGATAATGCAATTTCATTTTTCTATTTATAAAATAAATTTTTACTCTAAAAATAAGTTTGGAATAAAAAATGGGAGGTATAAATTTTCTATTTTTATATTTTATGAAACAAAATTGAGAAATAAAAACTATTTTCATTGTTTGCTCTCGCAACTAGTCGGTTGTCCACTTGTCACTGTCCACTACCTACCGCCCATCGCCAGCCATTGTCCACCGACCATTGTTGATTGCGCGCCACCACCCGTCGTCCACCATTGCCGTTTTAGAGAAATAAATTTTTTATCGTTATCAAACAAATTTCTATCTTAGAAATAGATAATTTATGTGGTTACTAAATGCGTATTTTTACTCAAAAACTCATCTAGAAAATAGAAATGAAAAGATCTATGTATGGCTATAAATTGATTTCTGAAATAAAATAATTATTATTCACACCCTAAAGAATGGCGGTTTCCATACAATGACGAGCTTTTAAGCATCAAGAAATTTCCTATCAAGCGTCCAGAACATGAGAAGAAGATGGCCGATGCGTGAAAAGAAATGTTAATGAATAACTTTTCTTCTCTCTTGATTTCTCCTCCTCCTCCATGTTTTCACATTTCTAACATTCTATGTACGTGGTAAATCTTCACATAAAAAGAAATCATTTTCATTAGGTTACTATAACTAGTTAAAAGTCTTCATAAAAAAAACGTGTTGGATCATTTGAATTTGGTAACCGAATTTAAATCATTGAAAAAATTAATCACATGTAGGTTACACATAAATCTTATCAAATCTGTCGATTCAGATTAAGTTTAGTATATGTAATAGGTCCATAGAAGACTTGCTCGGCAACGAGAAACATAGCAACAGTTTATATTGCCATGCCCGGTTGTCTTTTTAGTTTCTACGTTATTTACTTGATTTTGACACACTTGCTTCTCTCTTTCTGAGGTTATTAGTCTTCATCTTTCGTGTAGTACAAGTCCAGTTTTGACCAGAGAAATTCCCAACTTCCAAGTTAGAAAGTCATTCTTTATAATTCTTTATGCTGTCCTCCAAGACTCAAAATATCAGCAAGCTTCCAGATTGTTTTTCCTTTCGAGACGATCAACCTCCAGTGCATTCCGGTTTCCGGAGACTAGAAATTTTACACACTTATAATAGTTCTAGAGGGTTTTTAGGAATTGTTCCTCTAGAGTCAATAGCCATTGTTATATGAAGAAATGTATAGTAGTGTTTGTATGTTATGGCTATTTGTACTGAGGCTGTGTTTGTTTTGTGAAAATGAATGATTTGGAAAATATTATCCTAAAAATGATCGTTTATATCCCTTACAAAAAGGAATGAATTAAAAATATATTTGCCGTCTACGATAATCTTTGGACACATAATGTTATCAAATATAAAAATGATTTATATTGACTAATTAAGTGATGAAGCGATCATGTTAATGAAAATATTTTTCAAATTATTCATAGAATAGCCTTTGTGAATGTACAATCACGTTACAATCATAGAATGGTTTTCAGAGGGAACACCTAGAAGGTCCTTGGGGAGAAAGAACAAAAATTGAATAGCATATGTGAATGTAAGCGATCATGTTAAATATTTTTCAAATTATTCATAGAATAGCCTTTGTGAATGTACAATCACGTTACAATCATAGAATGGTTTTCAGCGGGAACACCTAGAAGGCCCTTGGGGAGAAAGAGCAAAAATTGAATAGCATATGTGAATGTACAATGCAAAGTGAAGAATTATATCACGAATTTTATTGTTCTTTGAAAAATGGATATTTCTTCCCTGTTTTTTGTAAAGGAATTAGTAGGTTAAAAAAAATGTATTGAGGCTTGTTTGTATACTCGAGTAAAAAGCAATTTTTTTACAGTCTCGCCAACCCTTTAAAAGTTATATTGAATAATTTTCGGCCAAAAAAATTGATCTTTTTTTTTTTTTGGGTTTTAGAGAGACATCAATGCTTCCCCCGCTTCAGAATATTTAACCCCTGTTAAAAGGCGAATCCCATCCGCAGAAGTGAAACATTCATGTAAATCACGAAAAACCTTTTAAAGATAAGCGACGAAATTCATAGAAATTCGACTCGAATACTTCCAGGTCATTTTCACGTGGAAGAATTTGTAATCACTCGTTGAGATCTCTTAACTAGTGTCGCCATCGAAACTACAAAAATTAGCCAACAACAACCACCACCTCAATTGGCAGAAAAATCATGGTAGAAGTCAAGACTCTATAAAGAAAAGCAGGAGAGAATAAGTCATTAACCTAAAGTCTGAACTCCCAAGTCCACGTTAGCGAATCAAGGGATGATAAAAGATCATGTAGAGAAAGAGAGATTAAAGTATGGTTTGAAAAGGGAGAGAGGAAAATAAACAGTGACCTGTTTCCATGCAATGTCAAGCCTTTAAGCATCAAGAAATTTCCTGTCAAGTGTCCAGAACATGGGAAGAAGAAGGCCAATGTGTGGAAAAGAAACGCTAGTGACGAACTTTTCTTCGCTCTTCGTTTCTTCTCCTCCATGTTTTTAAATGTTTAACGAGTGTATGTGGTTAAAAAAATATGGGTTGAATTAGAAACTAGCTTTTCTTGGTGAGAGTGTGTATAGATTTATAAATTAGATTATACGAACAACAACCCCTCGAAGAGCTCATCCTTAAAAGCTGATTATTTACTTCATAAACTCAAAAGATTTAAAAATGCATGCACACACCATTACGTTTTATCAATTTGGGACAACATATACATGATTAATATTTATAAAAAAATCATGTCGAATTGAAATCTAGCTTTTTTAAGAGAGAGAGAAAGAGCCCAAGGATTTTGTATTGTACAAGATCCACGTGCACTCTCCCCTTAGTATTTATTTTAAATTAAATTATACAAAAAAAAAAATCTCTAGAAGAGCTCATCCTTGAAAACTAGTTATTTAGTTGGTAGACTTAAAAGATTTATAAACGTACATATCTCATTACATATCACCGACATGGTACAATTTATACATGATCTTTTAACATATTTTTCAGAGATTTTGAGTGACACGTCAAAATCTTCTTGGGTCTGCATTGGTAGATGCAATGACATGAGTTAAGTAAATACAATCATTTCCTGAAACCCTAAAATGTTTTGCTTTTTCAAAAATTAAAATCTCCTAGTCCATCAAGAAACACTAATTGAGAAATTTTGTTCACTCTTGATTTCTCCTCATTCACTAAATGAGGAAAAGGCAAAAGAAAATTGTTGTTTGCACGTTGTATATATTGATTTGTTTTCAACTCTATAGTTTAATGTGAAATTAACGATGCTGCATATTGCTCGTTAAAGACGTTGGAAATATGTCTTCATACGTAGTTGATGACGGTAAAAATTTGGAGCGGCTCCCACTTCTCCTGGACTTGTACACATTACAACGATCATCATCACAAGGAGGCCAAAGTGCTTGAGATCACCCATTGCCAAGTGCATGAAAAAAGGACAGATCTCTTTTGAAATGATCATATTACTAAGAAGGGAATGAAACCCTTGAAATTAAGCCCCTATTTAAAGAGTTCTAGCTTGCCAAAAAGATAATTTTATCCCAAAAAAAAAAAAAAAAAAAAAAAGGAATAGTTCTAGATCTTCTAGATGGGAGCCCGGCGTCCTTATCAAAGGAAGACAAAGCTACTAATTCATTTGGAAGTTCTCAGATTTCTCATGCCGTGGAGGAGGCTATGGGGGAGAAATTCTACGAAGTTAGTATACATTATCGACTGAATCTAGACCTTTAAAAATGAAAGGTCTCACATCAATTTCATTGGATCTAATGGTGCAAATTAAGGTTGGTAAATATGCAATGAATTCATGAAAGCCTTACTCTACACAACACGGCATGCGTCAACAGTTATACCTTGTCATGCATGATTATCTTCTTAGTTTCTACGTTGTTTACTTGATTTTGACACATGTTTTTCTAGGAGTGAGCATTGGTCCAGGGTTCCCTTGATGGGCCCAACCCTTCCGATGTTGGTCTAGTTCTCAAGGGGATTTAGTCAATCCTTGGTCCTAAAAGTTTAAAATTGATCTAACCCGATCCAACCATGACTATATATATTTATATTATAATATATTATATATTGTATATAATATTCTTATATCTATTTTAAAGAGCAAATCCCAACTTAAACAGCACTAAATGGCATCAAACTGCGTCCTTGTCCTCTAATTTCTTGTTCTCATTTCTTTTTTATCATCTTCATTCTTCTTTATCCTCTTCAATTTTTACTAAAAAGAGACAACTTTTTCATTCATGAGCAACCTCGCCCTACTCGCCACGCAATGCTCGCCTCGTTCAATGCTCAATGCTCAGCATTTGACCAAAAATATTTTCACTTGTGGTGTAGCATAGTTCCGATTTTGACCAGAAATATTTTCACCTCTCATGGTAGAAAGTCATTCTTCCTAATTTGTTGTTTCACATGCTGTCACCCAAGATTCAAATGTCACTAAGCTTCTACATGGTTTTTCTTTTTGAAATGATGAAACTGTCCGCTTCAAATGAACGAAAATGTCAAGCTCTCAATACTCTCCGGTTTCTGAAGACCAGAATTATTATTTTTTGCATCCACGATGATTCTGCTAGAGTACCCTCAGGAATTCTTCCTGGAGAGTTGATAACCATTATATTACGAAGAGATACATTTCATGTGTGTCAGAGAATTCTAGTGTCTGTATGTCACGCATTTTTGTTCTTCCATCTTGCAAGTAAGGCACATCTTGTTTAGGTAAAATTTTTGGAAATGATACATTTATTTTCATGTCTTTAAAATTATGACAAAATGTAGTTCGTCACGTTCACCTTATTATCTGAGAATGATTCTGTAGGGACCATCTTGGAAAGCTCTTGGAGGAAAAAGAATGTCGTATGCAAATGTAGAATGTAGAGTGATAAAGTCTATCACGATTTTTCTTTTTTACGTTGTTCGGAAGAAAACGGTGCTAGTAAATTTTTGAAATTCGTAAGTATAATATATATATTGGGCTTGTTTGTTTACAATTAAGTTCATGTAAAAGTACTTTTATGCTTTCTTGTTTACAATATTGTTGAAGTATCAAGAAAGTATCAAAAGAGTCTATGTGAATTTATATGTCAACATTTTTATATTGTGAAATTTCAAGTGTTTATGATCTAAAAAATGTCAAAGTGCATGCGTTACAAGATTTAGATTAAGCAAAACACATATAGTAAAAGTCTAGTCTAACACCCTCGGTCACCTAATTTCATAATATCTTATTGGTAATTTACAGACCCTACTATGAAATGCTAACTGGTTTTTACAGTATGCAAATCACTAACTTTTCTTATTTTTTACTAACTTTCATTTACGTTTCATAATTACGCCTTGAATCAACATATGCAACACTAACTTTAATTCATATGATTCATCAATTTTTCTCTGCTTAAGTTACAATAGCTTCTGGACAATCAACTCTCATTTAATTTTTATGCAAATAAATTTTTAATACTTTAAAAAAAATTTCTCATTTCATGTTAGAAAGTCATTCTTTATAATTCTTTTTATTCACATGCTGTCACTCAAGATTGAATATTCTTGCTACATATTATTAAACCAAGAAGATTACATGTGTCCACTTAAGATAATCTAAGTATAATATTTTTCAGTTTGGTATAGACATCAAGGCTTCCCACATTTCGAATGGTTAACCATCTTTAAAAGGCAAACCTAAATCACGAAAGATCTTTTAAATTGAGGGACTTAATTCATAGAATTTGTACATTGAATATTGCCGGAACACTTTTATGTGGAAAATTGTGCAATCACTCTAAAATTCCATTTTTATTTTAGCATACAAATATTTTATAATGCAAGTCGAGTTCTCTCAACTGGTGTGTCCATCTAAATTGACTAGAAAATTAGGAAACAATAACCACCGCCTGAATTGCAGAAAAATCTTGGTCGAAATCAAGATTTTACAGAAAAAAAAAAGCAGGATAGGACAAGGAAAATCAATAACCTAGAGTTTAAATTAAGAAGGTTATTAAAAAGATTTTAAAGATCGACCTTTGTGCATGCGAATCAAAGGATGATTAAAGAAACATAAAAAAGAAAAAAATGTACAAATAGAGAAGAAATAATGATTTTAAATGGGGAGCGAAGAAAATAAAGAATGGCATTTTCCCATAAGATGACGACCTTGAAAGCATCAAGAAATTTCCTGTAAAGTGCAAGAACATGGAAAGAACAAAATGAGTGGAGCAGAAGCATGAAGAACTTTTCTTGGCCCTTGATTTCTAATCCTTCCAGTGTTTACATTTTATTCAATTTTTGAAGTCTCGGTGAAAGAATATACCTCGAGTTAAAAACTAGCTTTGTTTGAGAGAGAACTTAAGAGTTTATAAATTAAATTGTACAAACAATAATCTCTTGGAGAGCTCATGGTTGAAAGTAAAAACTAGCTTTCAAGACTTAAAAAGACATATAAACTTAGACACACCGTCATCGGGTACTATCAGATATGGAACAATTTATATAGAATCTTTAAATATCACTTTGCAAAGGCCCTTTAGAGAGCATCTATCAATTTTTAGGAACATGGAAAGAAGACAATATGCGGAGGAGAAAGACTGGTGAAGAACTTTGCTTCGCTCTTGATTTCACCTTCTCCATGTTTTCATATTTACATTAACTTTATGTATATGGAAAAATTTAATCCATTTACATGAAGAAAAGAGTTTTCTTTCAATTGTGATACACCAAGAAATGCTATCAAAGAAGATTTCTTCGCTCTTCATTCGTGCTTCCTCATTTTTATTTTATTTTTATTTCTATTCGATACGTAGGTGGCAAAATAATTTCATTCAAACAAAAGAAATCTCTTCTTTTTATATTATCATGATTAGTTAAAAGTCTTGATAGAAAAAATATATGTCGAAGTAAAAACTAACTTTCTTGGAGAGAAAGCCTAAGGATTTTGTTATGCACAACGTCCATCTTATGTTATTATAACTACAATAAAGTCTTGGTAGAAAATATATTAATGGGCTCAGCTCAGCCCAAAACCTTAATAAAATTTCAGCCTTAACCACTCAGCCCACTTTCCCTTGTTCTTCACCAGATGTGCATGTGAGAGTAAGAGGGAAAAGAAGCAACTGCCGACCAAAACAAGAAAAAAGAGGAAAGGATATACGAGAGAAAAATTTTGCGTACATGCTCTGAATGTCCTGACAAGCCCAATCAATTCTATTTCGCAATGCCCGATAAGAATTCAAGCTATTTATTTATCTAATCAAAGTAATATATGAAACTAGTCTCTAAATTCGGAGTTGTGTGAACTTTGAATTGTAAGGTTTGATTTAAAAGTTGTGAAGAGGTGGAGTTTTTAGAAATTGATAGTTTACAGCGTCATGGAGCTGTGAGGTTCAACGACTTCTGAAATATGGTTTGAACAAAACAGATTTTTGAAATTTCGCATGTGACTTACTTGTAATTAACAATATGCGTAACGGATAAAAAATGAATGTTCATCATAAATGAGTTTTTTCTTTAACTCATAGGAGTTGATTGGATAATGAAGAAGCATAGTTTAGTCGAGTTGTTTATTAGAGAATTATTTTACTTGGATTTTGACATCAATTTTCAATTAATTGATAATAATACGAGTTAGTCTATTCGAGTAACTTTTGTAAGTTGGTCTATAGCTTTTCCAAGTGAATATTAATTAGAGGCAAGATTGATGAATCTTGGTTGAGGCAAGATCATGTCAAGAGAAACAAGAAACGAGTCAAATCAAGGATCAAGAATCAAAAGAGATACTTCTCATCTTCTTTTTCTTTGCTTTCTTTAAAGAAGGTCTGGAGGTACTGATCATGCCGTAAAGAGGGGAAATTCTTGGCTAAACCCTAAACGCTAAAATGATTTTGACTTATCAAATATCAAAATCTCCAAGTCCACCCAGAAACGCTAGTGATCGCTCTTCATTTGTGCTGCCTCATTTTTTGAATTTATATTCACTATATGTAGGTAGCAAAATAATTTCATTCAAATAAAAAAGAAATCTCTTCTATTATATTATCTTGACTAGTTAAGTCTTGGTAGAAAAATTATGTATCGAAGTAAAAACTAGCTTTCTTGGAGAGAGAGCCTAAGGATTTTGTTACGCACAACGCCCACCTTCCCCCCAATAAATTATATTGTACGCACAATAATCTTTAGGAGAGCTCATCCTTGAAAGCCAGTTATATTGTTGATAGACTTAAAAAGTTTATAAACTAATGCACACCATCACATACCACCGATGTGGGACAAATTATATATAATCTTTTAACATTACCTTTTGGAGGTACTCTAGTGAGGAGATATCGACCATTCGACATCAAAATCTTCTCAAGTCTGAAGCATTGGTGTGTGTCAACGGCATGAGTCAAGTAACCATGGTCTATTCCCAAAACCCCAAGTTGTCTTTAACTTATCAAGAATCAACATCTCCAAGTTCACCAACAAACACTGGTGAAGCAATTTTCTTCGCTCTTTATTTGTCCTCCCCATGTTTTTTTTTTTCAATTTATGTTGGGGAAAACTTTTATTTATGCACATAAAACGATAATTTTTCATTATGGGCTAATAGGCTCAGCTCAGCCCAAAACCTTATAAAATTTTGGCCTTAATAACTCAGCCCACTTTCACTTATTCTTCACCGGATGTGCACGTGAGTAAAAGGGAAAAGAAGCAATTGGCCTAAAAAACAAGGAAAAACAGGGAAGGAGAAGAGAATGATTTTAAAAGGGGAGAGAGGAAAAAAAAGAGAATGACATTTTTTTCATAAAATAACGACCTTGAAAGCATCAAGAAATTTCCTGTCAAGTGCAAGCACATGGAAAGAACACAATGAGTAGAGGAGAAGCATGAAGAACTTTTCTTGGCCCTCGATTTCTCCTTCTTCGTGTGTACATTTCTATTCAATTTTGAAAGTCGCAGTAAAAGAATAGTCATCGAATTAAAACTAGTTTTGTTAGAGAGAGAACTTAAGAGTTCATAAATTAAGTTGTACAAACAATAATCTCTCGGAGAGCTCACGGTCAAGAGTTAATAACTAGCTTTCAAGACTTAAAAGACATTTAAACCCACACACACCATCATTAGGTACTATCGAATATGGAACAATTTATATAGAATCTTTTTAAATAGAGAATTATTTTATGGAAAGAAGAAGATATGCGGAGGAGAAAGACTGGTGAAGAACTATTCTTTTTCTTGATTTCACCTCCTCCGTGTTTTTATATTTCTATTCTTTTTACGTATATGGAAAAATTTAATCCATTTACATGAAAAAAAAAAAAAAAATGAGTTCTCTTTCATTTGTGATCCACCAAGAAACGCTAGTGAAGAAGATTTCTTCGCTCTTCATTTGTGCTTCCTATTTTTTTTTTTTAATTTCTATTCAATATATGTAGGTGGCAAAATAATTTCATTCACATAAAAAGAAATCTCTTTTATTATATTATCATAACTAGTTAAAAGTCTTGGTAGAAAAAATATACGTTGAAGTAAAAACTAGTTGTCGAAGTGAAAACTAGCTTTCTTTGAAAGAGCCTAAGAATTTTGTGTTGTACAACGGTCACTTTCCCCCCAAAAAACTATATTGTACGCACAATAATCTCTAGGAGAACTCATCCTTAGAAGCCAGTTATATTGTTGATAGACTTGAAAGGTTTATAAACTAGCATGCACCATCACATTGATGTGGGATAACTTATATATAATATCTTAACATCACTTTTTGGAGGTACTCTAGCAAGGAGATATTGACCATTCAACATCAAAATCTTCTTGACTGAAACATTGGTACGTGTCAAATGGCATGAGTCAAGTACCATGTTCAGTACCCAAAGCCCTAAGTTGTTTGAACTTATTAAGAATCAAAATCTCCTAGTTCACCAACAAACACCGGTGAAGCACTTTTCTTCGCTCTTCATTTGTCCTGCCCCATGATTTTTAATTTTATCAATTTATGTAGGGGAAAATTTTAATTTATGCACATAAAACGATAATTTTTCATTATGGGCTAATAGGCTCAGCTTAGCCCAAAACCTTATAAAATTTTGGCCTAAACAACTCAGCCCACTTTCACTTATACTTCACCGGATGTGCACGTCAGTAAAAGGGAAAAGAAGCAACTGGCCTCAAAAACAAGGAAAAATAGGGAAGGAGAAGAGACAGAAATTTTTGCGTACACATTTCTGACTTAGCACCCGAATCAATTCCGTTTTGCAACGCCTGATAAGAATTCATGATATTTATTCATCTAATTAGAGTAATTTATGAAATTAGTCCCTAAATTCGGAGTTGTGTGAACTTTGAAGTGCGAGGTTTAATTTAAGAGATGTTAAGAGATGGAGTTTTGAGAAATTGATAGTTTTGAGCGTTGTGGAGCTATGAGGTTTGACCAAAATCAATTCCGAAATATGGTTTGAACGAAATTGATTTTTGAAGTTTTGCGTGTGAGTTACATGTAATTGACAACATGCGTAACAAACAAAGATGAATGTTCGTCATAAACGAGTTTTTCTTTAATGCATAGGAGTCGATTTGATGATGAATAAGTATAATTTAGTCGAGTTGTTTATGAGAATATTATTTTACTGATTTTGATATCGATTTTCGATTAATTGATAGGAATATGAGTTAATCGATCCATGTAACTTTTGTAAGTTGGTTTATAGCTTTTCCAAGTGAATCTTATTAATGAATCTTGGTTGAAGGCAAGATCATTTCAAGAGAAACAACAAACGAGTCAAATCAAGGATCAAGAATTAAGAGAGATGCTTCTCATCTTCTTTTTCTTTGCTTTTTTTTAAAGAAGGTCTGGAGGTACTAATCATGCTGCAAAGGAGGGGAAATTCTTGACTAAACCCTGGCTCGACGCTTAGATGAATAGAAAGAGATGGTTCTTGACTAGTCTTACGGAACAACCCTGATTTTTTTAATGTATCTTGGTTAAAGACAAGATTAGGGTAAGAGCATCAAGAAAGGAGTAAAATCAAAGAGAGGTGCTTCTCTATCTTTTTCCTTGTGTATATATAAC
The DNA here is from genome assembly GCA_014182385.1 of Eucalyptus viminalis. Classification (NCBI taxonomy): domain Eukaryota; kingdom Viridiplantae; phylum Streptophyta; class Magnoliopsida; order Myrtales; family Myrtaceae; genus Eucalyptus; species Eucalyptus viminalis. The sequence continues at coordinate 46,878,408 of CM024532.1, read as the reverse complement.
ACGTGTTGGGAGTATCAACTACGGCGAAAGAAAGTACCATGCTATCATGGTCATAGGAATTTAATAGAAAACAGTCATAAAATATGAAATTTAACCATAAATTAACACTTCCATGAAGTATATATATACTTCAAGTAGGTGGCTGTAATGAGGATGAATAGTTAAGAGCAATTATCAATTTGGTAAAACAATTATAAATTAGTGAAATAAACCCTAGAACATTTTGAGAGTTTCATTATGGAATAATAGACTTCGGAGAAGGTGGAATGGTGATGACTATCTATTAGAGACGAAACAACAATCAATTGCTTAAAAAGTTGCTTTCAATTCATTGTCATGACCTTGAGTTCGAATAGAATTTTCCATTGTCCGATAAGTTGATTGGCAATGTCGAATGAGATTAATCTCAATATATTCGAATAAAATACCTGATGAGAAAATCAAAGACTTAGGGGTGAGATAGACCTAAATTGATTTTTTTATTTTAAATTGTGAAGAAAACTTTTTAAGGAGAACAATTAGACAACGTCACCATTATCTTTGAAGGCTTGAAGCTTACTCTTCCTCATAGTCAACATCGACCCCAATGGGGTCACAATTCACGAACACGAAACAACAATCGCCACTAGTAGGTGACCACCACGCAATGGTTGCCTGAGATCCCCCCCACTCCTTTCCTTCTCGCCGTCAGTGTAGGGGTCATTGTCCTCAGATGACCATCGACGGTGATCGCACACCCCAAGCGACATCGTTGTGACGCTTTAATCATCACAGGTTGCAACCGCCACCCAAGATGCCCGAACTTGTTCATTATTTTTGTCACCCTCGATGCCCTCTGATTTGTCGCGCTGCACCACCTGGACAATAGTGACTAGTGACTACCATAGGGGTGGTCACCGAAAGATGACCACCGTGGTGGTGATTGCCATTATAAATCGAGGCCTACCGTAGTGATGGCAACCCCTACAATTAGGATCACCCTATTGAGTTTTTTTTTCCTATGTAATTGTTGTTGTTTTTTTTTTTCAATCATATCCTAAGTGCCCCAATTACTTTATGAGATTAAATATATTCACATCTGCAATCCAATAAATTTTTAATCCGGTCTTATCATCCTATCTTAATCCATATCCGGACAACCACAAATGAGAGTTTTAGAGTTATTGAGATCGTCACAAGCTCAAAAACAAGCAAATAGTTTAGTTTTGACTTACTACAACTTCAGCATCATGTACAATTTACAACTGACTTCTCTAAATTATGCTCGTAAGAGATTTTAAGATAGAACCCACCATTTAATCTGGAGTGTACTTATTTTGTAGAAAATGTTTGAGCTCGAACTGGAATTCAGCCTTTCCATCTTTGCCAAATCTAGGAGATTTACTTGTAGCATTGTACAGTGTCTTCTCCAGAATACCATCAATAGTGCTGGTTATCTAATCAGAATGCTCAGACTATTAGAATGCTTATTAACTTGAGAAATATTTAAGAACGTCATACATCACGTCATTAGCTGATATTATGTATGATGTCAATTAATTTTTTTTCGTCATATCATGTAAGTCATCCATCTCAATTATCCTCGTTTTCTCAATGTGCCCAACACTATACAAATAATCAACGTGATTTAATCACAAATTATGGTTGATAAAACCGGATGAGTGATTGTTGCCCGATTGTTGCACCAAAATTTCTTTCCCTTCTCAAGTTGTGCAGTAAAAAATTCAGTGTACTGAGAAATGATGTCTACTCTCAGTTTATCTAGCCGCATCCTTCTTCTTTCAAAAAAACATTTCCAAGTTCCTCCAGCACTAAATCCTATTAAATTTAGCTAACTAGGACAAACAATGTTATGGTGCAACTTTAATGAAAAAAATCCAATATAAACATCTACTTAGGTATCAAGGTAAAAACTAGCTAAAAGACCTGGTAGAAAAAATATATATATCCAAACAAAAACTAGCTTTCTTGGAGAGAGAACCCATGGATTTTGTATTGTACAATGCCCACCTTCCCCCCAATAAATTAAATTGTACGCACAATAATCTTTAGGAGAGTTCATCCTTGAAAGCTAGTTATTTTGTTGATAGACTTGAAAGGTTTATAAACTAGCACATACCATCACATATCACCGATGTGAGATAGCTTATATATAATCTTTTAACTTCACTTTTTATAGGCACTCTAATGAGGAAATATCGACCCTTCGGAATCAAAATCTTCTCGAGTCTGAAATATTGGTACGTGTTAATGGCATTAGTCAGTAACCATGGTCGGTTCCCAAAACCCTAAATTTTATTTTAACTTATCAAGAATCAAAATCTCCTAGTCCACCAACAAACACTATTGAAGCACTTTTCTTCACCCTTTTCTTCGCCCTTTTCTTTGCTCTTCTTTTGCCCTCCCTTTTGTTATTATAACTATAATAAAGTCTTGGCAGAAAATATACTAATGGGCTCAGCTCAGCCCAAAACCCTACAAAATTTCGACCTTAACGACTCAGCCCACTTTCACTTGTTCCTCACTAGGTGTGCATGTGAGAGTAAGAAGGAAAAGAAGCAACCGGCAACGAAAACAAGAAAAAAGAGGAATGGAGAAAAGAGAGAGAAATTTTTGCACAATCACTCTAAATGTATGCTGAGATCTCTTAACTGGTGTCACCATCTAAATTGACTACAAAAATTGGCCAACAACAACCACCACCACCTTAAATGCAGAGTAACCATGGTAGGAGTCAAGACTCTACAAGAAAAGCAGGAGAGAACAAAAACCAATAACCTAAAGTCTGAACTCCCAATTCCACGTTAGTAAATCAAGGGATGATAAAAGAACATGCGGAAATAGAGATTAAAGAATGGTTTGAAAAGAGAAGAGAGGAAAATAAACAATGGCCTGTTTCCGTGTTTCCGTGCAATGACAAGCTTTGAAGCATCAAGAAATTTCGAGTCAAGTGTCCAGGAAATGGGAAGAAGACGGCCAATACAAGGAAAAGAAACCCTAGTGACTAACTTTTCGTCGCTCTTCATGTCTTCTCCTCCATGTTTTTATTTAATATAATTTTTAACAATTTTTGTACGTGGTTTGTAAAATATGGGTTGAATAAAGAACTAGTTTTTCTTGAGGAGAGACCCTAAAATTAGATTATAGAAACAATAATTCCTCGGAGAGCTCATCCTTAAAAGTTAATTATTTACTTAATAAACTTAAAAGATTTATAAATGCATGCACACCATTACATTTTATCGATGTAGGACAACATATACATGAGTAATAGTTAAAAAAAAAATTCATTTAGCTTTATTAGAGAGAGAGAGAGAGAGAGAGCCTAAGGATTCTCTACTATATAAGATCCACGTAAACTTTACCCTTAGTATTTATTGTAAATTAAATTAGACACCAAAAAAAAAATCCCTTTGAGAGCTCATCCTTAAAAACTACTTATTTAGTTGGCAGGCTTAGAAGATTTATAAAGGTACATCCCATTACCTTTCACCGACATTATACAACTTATACGTGATCTTTTAACATCATTTTTTAGAAGCATGTGACGCATCAAGATCTTCTCAAGTTTGCATTGGTAAACGCAATGACATGAGTTAAGTAAATACAATCTTTTGCAAACTCTAAAATGTTTTGCCTTTTCAATAATTAAAATCTCATACTCCACCAAGAAACACTAATGGAGAAATCTTGTTCGCTCTTGATTTCTACTCATTCACTAAATGAGAAAAGACAAAAGAAAATTGTTGTTTGCATGCTGTATTTATTGATTTATTTTAAACTCTAGAGTTTAATAAGAAACTAACGATACACTAATGGAGAAATCTTGCTCGCTCTTGATTTCTCCTCATTCACTAAATGAGAAAAGGCAAAAGAAAATTGTCATTTGTATAATGTATATATTGATTGGTTTTAAACTCTAGAGTTTAATGTGAAATTAACGATGCTGCATCTTTTAACATCATTTTTTAGAAGCACGTGACACATCAAGATCTTCTCAAGTTTGCATTGGTAAACGCAATGACACGAGTTAAGTAAATACGATCTTTTGGAAACTCTAAAATGTTTTGCCTTTTCAATAATTCAAATCTCCTACTCCACCAAGAAACACTAATGGAGAAATCTTGTTTGCTCTTGATTTCTACTCATTCACTAAATGAGAAAAGACAAAAAGAAAATTGCTGTTTGCATGTTGTATTTATTGATTTGTTTTAAACTCTAGAGTTTAATAAGAAACTAACGATACACTAATGGAGAAATCTTGCTCGCTCTTGATTTCTCCTCATTCACTAAATGAGAAAAGGCAAAAGAAAATTGTGGTTTGTATAATGTATATATTGATTGGTTTTAAACTCTAGAGTTTAATGAGAAATTAACGATGCTGCATATTGTTCGTTAAAGACGTTGAAAATGTGTCTTCATACGTAGTTGATGATCGTAAAAATTTGGAGTGGTTCCCACTTCTCCTGGGCTCGTACGCATTACAACGATTATCATCACGAGGCCAAAATGCTTGAGATCACCCATTGCCGAATGAAGGAAAAAAGGACAGATCTCTTTTGAAATGATTATATTACTAAGAAGGGAATGAAACCCTTGAAATTATATTGATTTGTTTTGAACTCTAGAATTTAATTTTAAAAAAAAAAAAAAAGAGTTCTAGATCTTCTAGATAGGAGCCAGGCGTCCTCATCAAAAGGGAGGACAAAGCTACTAATTCATTTGGAAGTTCTAAGAACTCTCATGCCGTGGAGGACGCTATAGGGGAGAAATTCTACAGATTCAGTATATATTTTCGACTAAATTTAGACCTTTAAAACGATAGGTTTCACATCAATTTCATCGGATCTTGGTGCAAATTGAAGTTGGTAAATATGTAATGAATTCATGAAAGCATTACCCTACACGACACGGCAGGTGGCAACAGTTATGCATTGCCATGCATGATTATCTTCTTAGTTTCATGTTGTTTACTTGATTTTGACACACATGTTTTTCTAGTTCATTCAGGTGACATCTCTTGATCTGTGGTGCAGCATAAGTCGATTTTGACCAAAAATATTTTCACCTCTCCTGCTATAAAGTCATTCTTCATAATTTGTTTTTTCACGCGTTATCACCCAAGATTCAAATGTCACTAAGCTTCCAGGTTGTTTTTCTTTTCGAAATGATGAAACTGCGTCACTTCTAATGAACGAAAATGTCAAGCTCTCGATACTTTCTGGTTTCAGAAGACCATAATTTTTTTGCACGCGGATGATGCTTCTAGTGTCCCTTCAAGTATTCTTCTTGGAGAGTTGATAGCCATTATATTACGAAGATATACATTTCATATGTGTATTAGGAAATTCTAGTTTTTGTATGTTACACTTATTTGTGTTTCCATCTTGCAAATAAGGCATATTTCGTATAGGTAAAATTTTTAATTTATACATTTATTTCCATGCCTTTATAATTATGACAAAATTTAGATCGTCACGTTTACATTATTATAAGAGAATGATTCTATAGGGACTAAGGTCCTTGGGGAAAACAAGCATAAATTGAATGTCATATATGAATGTACAATGTAGAGTGACAAAGTTTATCGCAATTTTGTTTTTACATTTTTCAAAAAGAAACGGTTGCTGGTAAATTTTTGAAATTGGTCAGAGCATAAAAAATATTGGGCTTGTTTGTTTACAATTAAATTTAATGTAAAAAGTACTTTTATGCTTTCTCACCAGCACTTTAAAATATTGTCCAAGTTTCACAAAAGTATCAGAAGAGTTTATGTGAATTTACACGTCAATATTTGTGTATTGTGAGATGTCAAGTGTTTATGATCTAAAAGGAGTCAACGTGTATGCGTTGCAAGATTTAGATTAAGCAAAATGCATATAGTGAAAGTCTATTCTAACACACTTGCTCACCTAATTACCGACCCTATTACGAAAATGCTAACTGATTTTTACAGTATGCATATCACCAATTTTTCTTTTCTTCACCAACTTTTATTTACCTTTCATAATTACGCCCTGAACCATTATATGAAAATACTAACTTTAATTCATATGATTTATCAAATTTTCTCTGCTTAAGTTATTAATAGGCTTCAAAATATCACCTCACATTGCATTTTTTTACTAATAATTTTTTAACACTTACCAAAAAAAAAATAATTCTTTAGAGAGTCATTCTTTATAACTCTTTTTATTCACATGCTATCACCCAAGATTGAATATTCTTGCTACATATTATTAAATCAAGAAGAGTCATCCTATATATGTCCACTTTAGATACTCTAAGTATATATATATATATATATATATATTTATTTATTTATTTATTTATTTTAGTTTGGTACAGACCTCACTACTTCCCACACTTCCAAATTATTAACCATCTTTAAAAGGCAAACCTAAGTCACGAAATTTTTTTTTAATTAAGGGACGAATTTCATAGAATTTTTACATTGAATATTGCGAGACCACTTTCATGTGGAAGATTGTGGAGTCACTCTAAACTTCAATTTTTTTGGTATACAGATATTTTATAAGGCAAGTCGAGATCTCTCAACTGGTGTGGACATCTAAATTGAGTAGAAAATTAGGAAACAACAACCACTACCTGAATTGCAGAGATTTGAAAATTAGGAAACCACAACCACCACCTGAATTGCAGAAAAATCTAGGTTGAAGTCAAGATTTTACAGAGAAAGGCAGGAGAGAACAAAAGAAAATCAATAACCTAAAGTTTAAATTGAGAAGGTTATTTGAAAGATTTTAAAGATCGACCTTCACGAATGCGAATCAAAGGATGATTAAAGAACCATAAAAAAGAAAGAAAATGTAAAAATAGAGAATAAAGAATGATTTTAAAAGCAAAGCGAAGAAAATAAAGAATGACATTGTTCCATAAAAATGACGACCTTGAAAGCATCAAGAAATTGCCTGTCAAGTGCAAGAACATGGAAAGAATAAAATGAGCGGAGAAGAAGTATGAAGAACTCTTCTTGGTCCTTGATTACTACTCCTTCATGGATTTACATTTCTATTCAATTTTAAAAGCGTCGGTACAAGAATTTAGGCCGAATTAAAAAGCTAGCTTTGTTTGAGAGAGAACTTAAGAGTTTATAAATTAAATTGTACAAATAATAATCTCTCCAAGAGCTCATCTTTAAAAGCTAATAACTACCTTTCAAGACTTAAAACAGATATAAACCCATGCACATCGTCATGGGGCACTATCGATATGAAACAATTTATATAGAATCTTTAAATATCACTTTTTTAAAGGCCTTTTAGAGTGTAGATATCAATTTGTTAGGAACATGGGAAGAAGACGATGCGTAGAGGAGAGAGTCACCATCCCTCGCTCTTGATTTCACCTCCTCCACAGTTTTGTATTTCTATTCACTTTATGCATCATGGAAAGGTTTAATCCATTCGTACGAAAAGATAGCTCTTTTTTTTTTTTTTTTTGGTTATCCTTTTGGTTATCCTTTAAAATGAGCTATTTAGTTCGTAGAATTAGAAGATTTATAAATGTGCGCGCTAGTGCACCTATCATTGCCATGAGATAATTTTATACAATCTTTTAACATCACTTCTTAGAAACACTTTAGGGGTGAGATTTCGACTTTTGAATCTCGACTCTGCAACTTTGGTACGTGCAATGGGATGAGCCTAGTAAGCATGGCCACTGGCCAGTTCCCTAAACGCTAAAAAGGTTTTGACTTATCAAATATCAAAATCTTCAAGTCCACAAGGAAACGCTAGTGAAGAAGATTTCTTCGCTCTTCATTTTCCCTTCCTCATTTTGTTTTTAATTCCTATTCAATTTATGTAGCTGGCAAAATCATTTGATTCAGAAAAAAAAGGTTTCTCCCCTATAATTGTATTATGACTAGTTAAAAGTCTCTACGAGAAAAATATGTATCGAAGCAATAACTAACTTTCTTGGAGAGAGCCTAAAGATTTTGTATTATACAACACCCACTTTCCCCCTAATAAATTATTTTGCACGCACAATAATATCTAGGAGAGCTCATCCTTAAAAGCTAGTTATATTGTTAATAGACTTGAAAAGTTTATAAACTTGCACACATCGTCACATATCACCAATGTGGGGCAGCTTATATATGATCTTTTAACATCACTTTTTGGAGGCACTTTGATGAGGAGATATTGACATTTTGATATCAAAATCTTCTCAAGTCTGCAGCATTAGTATGTGTTATTGGCATGAGTCAAGGAACCATGGTCGGTTCCCAAAACCTTTAGTTGTTTTAGACTTATCAAGAATCAAAATCTCCTAGTTCACCAACAAACACTAGTGAAGCACTTTTCTTCGCTCTTCATTTGTCCTCCCCCATGTTTGTTAATTTCTTTTCAATTTACGTTTCATTTACGCTTTGAACCAATTATGAAATTATTAACTTTAATTCATATGATTCATCGACTTTTCTCTGCTTAAGTTATGAATAAGTTTTGGACTATCAACTTTCATTTCATTTTTTTACTAATAATTTTTTACACTTACCAAAAAGAAAAAATCTCATCTCATGTTAGAAAGTCCTTCTTTAAAATTCTTTAAAATTCTTGCTAGATAATACTAAATCAAGAAGATTCATCCTATCTGTGTCCACTTAAGATACTCTTAAGTATAATGTTTTAGTTTGGTATAGACGTCGGCGCTTCCCACACTTCCCAATGGTTAATCACCACCTTCTAAATTAAGGGACTTAATTTCATAAAAGTGTAGGTTGTATATTGCCGGATCACTTTCATGAGGAAGATTGTGCAATCACTTTAAACTTCTATCTTATTGTAGTAGACATATATTTTATAATGCATTTCGAGACCTCTTGACTGGTGTCGCCATCTAATTAAGTAGGAAATCAGGCAACAACAAGCACCACCTAAATTGCAGAAGAATCTTGGTCGAAATCAAGATTTTGCAGAGAAAAGCAGGAGAGAACGAAAGAAAATCAATAACAAAAGCTTAAGTTAAGAGGGCTATCAAAAAGATTCTAAAGATCGACCTTCCCGCATTTGAATGAAAGGATTATTAAAGAAACGTAAAAAGAAAAAAAAAGATGTAAAACTGGAGAAGAATGAATGATTTTTAAAGGGGATAGACGAAAAAAAAGAATGACATTTTTTCTCTAAAATAATAACCTTGAAAGCATCAAGAAGTTTCCTTTCAAGTGCAAGAACATGAAGAGAACAAAATGAGTAGAGGAGAAGCACGAAGAACTTTTCTTGGCCCTTTATTTCTTCTCCTTCGTGTGTTTACATTTCTATTCAATTTTTAAAGCCGCGTTAAAAGAATATTCATTGAATTAAAGACTGGCTTTGTTCAAGAGAGAACTTAAAGTTTATTAATTAAATTGTACACACAATAATCTTTTGAGAGTTCATGTTTCAAAGTGAATAACTAGCTTTCAAGACTTAAAAGACCTACAAACCCACACACACCACCATGGGTTACTATTGAATATGAAACAATTTGTATGGAACTTTAAATATCACTTTTTAAAGGCCCTTTAGAGAGTAAATATCGATTTTTAGAAACATAGGAAGAAGACAATGCGCGGAGGAGAAAAACTGGTGAAGAACTATCATTGGCTCTTGATTTCACCTCCTCCCTGTTTTTATATTCCTATTCACTTTATGTGCATGGAAAAATTTAATCCATTCCCATGCAAAAAGTGTTTCCTTCATTTGTGGTCCACCAAGAATCGCTGGTCAAGAAGATTTCTTCGCTCTTCATTTGTGCTTCCTTTTTTTTTCTTAATTTCTATTTGATATATGTACGTGGCAAAATAATTTCATTCACATAAAAAGAAATCTTTTTTACTATATTATATGACTAGTTAAAAGTCTTGGTAGAAAAAAAATATGTCCAAGCAAAAACTAGCTTTCTTGGAGAGAGAACCCATGGATTTTGTATTGTACAATGCTCCCTTTCCCTCCAATAAATTAAATTGTACGCACAATAACCCTTAGGAGAGCTCATCCTTGAAAGCTAGTTATTTTGTTGATAGACTTGAAAGGTTTATAAACTAGCACATACCATCACATATCACCGATGTGGGATAGCTTATATATACTCTTTTAACTTCACTTTTTAGAGGCACTCTAACGAGGAAATATCGACCCTTCGACATCAAAATCTTCTCAAGTCTGAAATATTGGTACGTGTTAATGGCATGAGTCAGTAACCATGGTCGGTTCCCAAAACCATAAATTTTATTTAACTTATCAAGAATCAAAATCTCCTAGTCCACCAACAAACACTAGTGAAGCACTTTCCTTCGCTCTTCTTTTGTCCTCCCCCATGATATTATAACTATGATAAAGTCTTGGCAGAAAATATACTAATGGGCTCAGCTCAGCCCAAAACCCTATAAAATTTCGGCGTTAACGACTCAGCCCACTTTCACTTGTTCCTCACCACGTGTGCATGTGAGAGTAAGAAGGAAAAGAAGCAACCGGCGACGAAAACAAGAAAAAAGAGGAATGGAGAAAAGAGAGAGAAATTTTTGCCTACACACTCCGAATGTCCCGACAAGCCGAATCAATTTCATTTTGTAAGGCCTTGTTAGAATTCATGCCGTTTATTCATCTAATCAAAATAATCTATGAAATTACTCCATAAATCTGGAGTTGTGTGAACTTTGATTTGCAAGGTTTGATTTAAAAGTTGTGAAGAGATGAAGTTTCGAGAAATTGATAGTTCAGAACGTTTGAAGCTATGAGATTCGATGAAAATCGATTCCGAAATATGGTTTGAAAGAAATGAATTTTGAAGTTTCGCATGTAAGTTACATGTAATTGACAATATGCATAACGGACAAAGAGAATTGTTCACTATAAACAAATTTCTTCTTTAATGAATATGAGTCAATTGGATGATGAATAAATATAGTTTAATTTAATTATTTATTAGAATATTGATTTACTTGGATTTTGATATTGATTTTCGATTAATTGATAGGAATACCAGTTAATTGATTCGAGTAACTTTTGTAAGCTGGTTTTCAGCTTTCCAAGTGAATCTTAGTTGATGGCAAGATTGATGAATCTTGGTTGAATGCGAGACCATGTCAAGAGAAACAAGAAAGGAGTCAAATCAAGGATCAAGGATCAAGAATCAAAAGAGATGCTTCTCATCTTCTTTTTCTTTTCTTTCTTTAAAGAAGGTCTGGAGGTACTAATCATGTCGTAAAGGAGGAAAAATTCTTGGCTAAACCCTGGCCCGACGCGTAGATGAATAGAAAGAGATGCTTCTGAACTAAACTCACGAAACAACCCTGACTTTTTGAATGAATCTTGGTTGAAGACAAAACTAGGTCAAGAACATCAAGAAAGAAGAAAAATCGAGAAGAATTAAGAGAGGTGCTTCTTTTATTTTATTTTTTCTTTTATATATGAAAGAAAACACGTATTGGGAGTACTAACTGCAGCAAAAGAAAGTACCAAATTATCATGTTCAGAGGAATTCAACATAAAACAGTCATGAATATCAAATTTTACCGTAAATTGACATTTCATTGAAGTATATGTATACTTTGCATGGGTAGCTGTAATGGTGATGAATAGTTCAGAGCAATTATCAATTTGGTAAAACAACTATAAATTGGTAAGACAACTACCGGCATCAATAAGGCCAATTATCTAATTAGAATGCTCGGAAGATAAGAATGCTTATTAACTCCAGAAATATTTAAAATCGTCACACATCATATTTTCAGTTAATATCATGTATGATGTCAATTCATCTTATTATATCATATTGTGTAAATAATCCATCTCAATTATCCTCATTTTCTCAGTGTACGCCACACTAAACAAATTATCGACGTGATTTAATTACAGGATGTGGTTGATAAATTATTGCCCGATTGTTGCACCAAAATTTCTTTCCCTTCTCAAGTTGTGCAAGTAAAAAATTTCAGTGTACCGAGAAATGATGTCTACTCTTAGTTTATGTAGCCACATCCTTCTTCTTTCATAAAAAATTTTCCAAGTTCCTCCAGCACTAAATCATATTAAATTTCCCTAACTAGGCCAAACAACGTTATGGTGCAACTTTAATGAAAAAAAAATCCAATATAAACATCTACTTAGGTATCCACATTGACTAAATTTTATCCCCGTCGTACTCTAATTTTATCAATTCATAACTAAATTTTTCCATACACACGAGTGGGCCTCTGCATTGTTTGCCTACATCGTAGCCGACTGTCGTGTAAGTTCAGTTTAGTTGAATTTTACGTTTGAGGGACTAGATTATGAAGCTTTATGAAAGTAAAAGAACACAGTTAAATAAATTCAAAGCGCATGTAACTACATTTGAAAATGCGTGAACGTATAGAGATGGTTAGTAGAATTTATCTCAATAATAACACCTTGGCTATTATTAGTGGTAGCATACTTCGATCCTACTTATCGATGGCTACTTCAATTTAGTGTGTCTCCTAATTATCTGCAAATCCCATTTGTAGTAGTGAAACGTTCATGAACAAATTAATCACGAAAAACCTTTTAAATTAAGGGATGAAATTCATAGAAATTGTACTCGAATACTTTTGAATCATTTTCATGTGGAAGATTGCACAATCACTCTAAATGTATGCTGAGATCTCTTAACTCGTGTCACCATCTAAATTGACTACAAAAATTGGCCAACAACAACCACCACCACCTTAAATGCAGAGTAACCATGGTAGGAATCAAGACTATACAAGAAAAGCAGGAGAGAACAAAAACCAATAACCTAAAGTCTGAACTCCCAATTCCACGTTAGTAAATCAAGGGATGATAAAAGAACATGCGGAAATAGAGAGATTAAAGAATGGTTTGAAAAGAGAAGAGAGGAAAATAAACAATGGCCTGTTTCCGTGTTTCCGTGCAATGACAAGCTTTTAGGCATCAAGAAATTTCGAGTCAAGTGTCCAAAAAATGGGAAGAAGACGGCCAATACGTGGAAAAGAAACGCTAGTGACTAAGGGTGCGTTTGTTTGCATTTCTGTTTAAAAATTGTTCCAGGAAACATAAATAGAAAAAAATGTTTCTGTTCCGGGGAACAATTTTTGAACAAAATAACGCGTTTGGTAAACTTGTTCGGGAATAAAAAATAAACAGAAACATGTTTGGTAAATTTGGATAATTTTTTTTTTATTTTTTTATTTTTTTCTATTTTTTTTTTTTTTTTCTTTTTTTCTTTTTCATTTTTTTTTTCTTTTGGCCGGTCGCCGGCCAAGGCCTTGGCGTCGGCCGAGGCTCGCCGGCGAGGCCGAGCTCGGCTCGCCGGCGGGCGGGCGGCGCGGCCTCGCCGGCGCCACCGCCGGCGAGCGCCGACTCGCCCAGATCCGGCGAGGCCGAGGCTCGCCGGATCGGGCGAGGTCGAGCCTCGCCGGATCTAGGCGAGATCGAGGTCACCCGAGGCCGGGCGCAAGGTTGGCCTCGCCATGGCGAGCTCGGGCGAGCTCGAGCTCGCCCAGCCATGGCGAGGCCACCGGCCCTCGTCGGCCGGTCGCCGGCCATGGCCGAGCCTCGCCGGCGACCGGTCAAAAGAAAAAAGAACAAGAAAATAAGAGAAAAAAGAAAAAAAAAAAAAAGTGTTTCGATTGTGTTTGAAAAAGAAAAAAAGTGTTTCTCAAAAAAAAAAAAAACAGAAATGTTTAAACATGCAGGCCCTAACTTTTCGTCGCTCTTCATGTCTTCTCCTCGGTGTTTTTTTTTTTTTTTTAAATATAATTTTTAACAATTTTTGTACGTGGTTTGTAAAATATGGGTTGAATAAAGAACGAGTTTTTCTTGAGGAGAGACCCTAAAATTAGATTATACAAACAATAATCCCTCAAAGAGCTCATGTGACATCCCGATTTTCCACTTCTATTTTCAATAAATTGAGACGGCATTTCGTTGGCGCATATAGTTCCCTTCCTTGAAACAAGAAACACAAAATTTGTGTTTCTTGTTTCAAATGCATGAAAATCTCTAAAGTCAACCGCTAGGTTGGGCGCGTGGCTAGTCGTGCCAAAAGTGAAATTTCTTTTGTTCAATCCGAGAATGGCCAAAAAAAGAACAAAAAGGAACGCTCGTTCGCGCTTGGCCGATGGCCGGCCGTCTTTGTCAGCCTCTGTCCGTGAGTTCCAAGAGCTGCCGGAGCTCGTCCCCGCTGCCGTGAGCCGCTGTTGACCTCCCCGCCGGCCAGTCCAAGCCTCGCCGATCTTCTCCACCCGTTTCCGACCCAAGCCAACACTGGAAACGCGTCCAAACAAAATGATTTTAGTTTTTGAATTACCTAAATTGCGTGTTTTGTTTTTATGAATTTGATGATTAGATATTACAAATTGAGTGATGATTTGTGCAATTAATTATTGTTCCCAGAACAAAAAACAGAAATTTCTGTTCTGGGAACAGAGAAATTTCTGTTCCCTCGGAACGGATCGAAACACGGTGCAGCCAAACGCACCCTAACTTTTCGTCGCTCTTCATGTCTTCTCCTCGGTGTTTTTTCTTTTTTTAATATAATTTTTAACAATTTATGTACGTGGTATGTAAAATACTGGTTGAATAAAGAACTAGTTTTTCTTAAGGAGAGACCCTAAAATTAGATTATACAAACAATAATCCCTCGAGAGCTCATCCTTAAAAGTTAATCATTTACTTAATAAACTTAAAAGATTTATAAATGCATGCGCACCATTACATTTTATTGATATAGGACAACATATACACGATTAATATTTAAAAAAAGAAATTCATTTAGCTTTCTTAGAGAGAGAGAGAGAGCCTAAGGATTCTCTATTATATAAGATCCACGTACATTTTCCCCTTAGTATTTATTATAAATTAAATTACACAACAGAAAGAAAGAAAGAAAAAACCCTTTGAGAGCTCATCCTTAAAAACTAGTTATTTAGTTGGCAGGCTTCAAAGAGGTACACATCCCATTACCTATCACCGACGTGATACAACTTATATGTGATATTTTAACATCATGTTCTAGAAGCACGTGACCCATCAAGATCTTCTCAAGTTTGCATTGGTAAACGCAATGACATGAGTTAAATAAATACGATATTTTGGAAACTCTAAAATGTTTTGCCTTTTCAATAATTAAAATCTCCTATTCCACCAAGAAACACTAATGTAGATTTCTCCTCATTCACTAAATGAGAAAAGGTAATAGAAAATTGTTGTTTGCGTGCTGTATATATTGATTTGTTTTGAACTCTAGAGTTTAATCAGAAACTAACGATACGCTAATGGAGAAATCTTGTTCGTTCTTAATTTCTCCTCTTTCACTAAATGAGAAAAGGCAAAAGAAAATTGGCGTTTGTATAATGTATATATTGATCTGTTTTGAACTCTAGAGTTTAATGAGAAATTAACGATGCTGCATATTGTTCGTTAAAGACGTTGAAAATGTGTCTTCATACGGAGTTGATGACGGTAAAAATTTGGAGCGGTTCCCACTTCTCCTGGGCTCATACGCATTACAACGATCATCATCACAAGGAGGCCAAAATGCTTGAGATCACCCATTGCCGAGTGAATGAAAAAAGGACAGATCTCTTTCAAAATGATCATATTACTAAGAAGGGAATGAAACTCTTGAAATTATATTGATTTGTTTTGAACTCTAGAGTTTAATAAAAATAAAAATAAAAAGAGTTCTAGATCTTCTAGATAGGAGCCAGGCATCCTCATCAAAAGGGAGGACAAAGCTACTAATTCATTTGGAAGTTCTAAGAACTCTCATGCCATGGAGGAGGCTATAGGGGAGAAATTCTACAAATTCAGTATATATTATCGACTAAATTTAGACCTTTAAAATGATAGGTTTCACATCAATTTCATCGGATCTCGGTGCAAATTGAAGTTGGTAAATATGTAATGAATTCATGAAAGCTTTACCCTACACGACACGGCAGGTGGCAACAGTTATGCATTGCCATGCATGATTATCTTCTTAGTTTCATGTTGTTTACTTGATTTTGACACACATGTTTTTCTAGTTCATTCAGGTGACATCTCTTGATCTGTGGTGCAGCATAAGTCCGATTTTGACCAAAAATATTTTCACCTCTCCTGCTATAAAGTCATTCTTCATAATTTGTTTTTTTCACATGTTATCACCCAAGATTCAAATGTCACTAAGCTTCCAGGTTGTTTTTCTTTTCGAAATGATGAAACTGCATCACTTCTAATGAACGAAAATGTCAAGCTCTCGATACTTTCTGGTTTCTGAAGACCAGAATTTTTTTTTGCACGCGGATGATGCTTCTAGTGTCCCTTCAAGTATTCTTCTTGGAGAGTTGATAGCCATTATATTACGAAGAGATACATTTCATATGTATATTAGGAAATTCTAGTTTTTGTATGTTACGCTTACTTGTGTTTCCATCTTGCAAATAAGGCATATTTCGTATAGGTAAAATTTTTAAATTGATACATTTATTTCCATGCCTTTATAATTATGACAAAATTTAGATCATCACGTTTACATTATTATAAGAGAATGATTCTATAGGGACTATTTTGGAAAGCCCTTGGGAAAAACAAGCATAAATTGAATGTCATATATGAATGCACAATGTAGAGTGACAAAGTTTATCGCAATTTTGTTTTACATTTTTCAAAAGGAAACGGTGCTGGTAAATTTTTGAAATTGGTCAGAGCATAAAAAAATATTGGGCTTGTTTGTTTACAATTAAATTTAATGTAAAAAGTACTTTTATGCTTTTTCACCAGCACTTTAAAATATTGTCCAAGTTTCACAAAAGTATCATAAGAGTTTATGTGAATTTACACGTCAAGATTTGTCTATTGTGAAATTTCAAGTGTTTATGATCTAAAAGTAGTCAACGTGTATGCGTTGCAATATTTAGATTAAGCAAAATGCATATAGTGAAAGTCTATTCTAACACACTTGCTCACCTAATTACCGACCCTATTACGAAAAGGCTAACTGATTTTTACAGTATGTATATCACGAATTTTTCTTTTCTTTACCAACTTTTATTTACCTTTCGTAATTACGCATTGAACCAATATATGAAAATACTAACTTTAATTCATATGCTTTATCAAATTTTCTCTGCTTAAGTTATTAATATGCTTCAAACTATCACCTCACATTTCATTTTTTTACTAATAATTTTTTAACACTTACCAAAAAAAAATTCTTTAGAAAGTCATTCTTTATAATTCTTTTTATTCACATGCTATCACCCAAGATTGAATATTCTTGCTACATATTATTAAATCAAGAAGAGTCAACCTATATATGTCCACTTTAGATACTCTAAGTATAATATTTTTATTTTTTTTAGTTTGGTACAGACGTCAGTGCTTGCCACACTTCCAATTGATTAACCATCTTTAAAAGGCAAACCTAAGTCACGAAAAACATTTTAAATTAGAGGACGTATTTCATAGTATTTTTACGTTGAATATTGCGAGACCACTTTCATGTGGAAGATTGTGCAATCACTCTAAACTTCCATTTAATTTTGGTATACAGATATTTTATAATGCAAGTCGAGATCTCTCAACTGGTGTGGCCATCTAAATTGAGTAGAAAATTAGGAAACAACAACCACTACCCGAATTGCAGAGATTTGAAAATTAGGAAACAACAACCACCACCTGAATTGCAGAAAAATCTAGGTCGAGGTCAAGATTTTACAGAGAAAGGCAGGAGAGAACAAAAGAAAATCAATAACCTAAAGTTTAAATTGAGAGGGTTATTTAAAAGATTTTAAAGATCGACCTTCACGAATGCGAATCAAAGGATGATTAAAGAACCATAAAAAAAATGTAAAAATAGAGAATAAAGAATGATTTTAAAAGCGAAGTTAAGAAAATAAGGAATGACATTTTTCCATAAAATGACGACCTTGAAAGCATCAAGAAATTGCCTGTCAAGTGCAAGAACATGGAAAGAATAAAATGAGCGGGGAGAAGTATGAAGAACTTTTCTTGGCCCTTGATTACTACTCCTTCATGGGTTTGCATTATGGAAAAGTTTAATCCATTCATACGAAAAGATAACTCTTTTTTATTTGTTATCCTTGAAAATAAGCTATTTAGTTCATAGAATTAGAAGATTTATAAATGTGCGTGCTAGTGCACATAGCATTGCTGAGAGATAATTTTATACAATCTTTTAACATTGCTTCTTAGAGACACTTTAGGGGTGAGATTTCGACTTTTGAATCTCGACTCTGCAACTTTGGTACGTGCAATGGGATGAGCCCGGTAAGCATGACCACTCGCCAGTTCCCTAAACGCTAAAATGGTTTTGACTTATCAAATATCAAAATCTTCAAGTCCACAAAGAAATGCTAGTGAAGAAGATTTCTTCGCTCTTCATTTGTCCTTCCTCATTTTTTAGTTCCTATTCAATTTATGCAGCTGACAAAATCATTTGATTCAGGAAAAAAAAAAGATTTCTCTCCTATAATTTTATTATGACTAGTCAAAAGTCTCTAAAAAAAAAATATGTATCGAAGCAAAAAAAACTAGCTTTCTTGGAGAGAGCCTAAGAATTTTGTATTTTACAACACCCATTTTCCCCCTAAAAATTATTTTGTACACACAATAATATCTAGAAGAGCTCATCCTTGAAAGCTAGTTATATTGTTAATATACTTGAAAAGTTTATAAACTCGCACACATCGTCACATATCACCGATGTGGGGCAGCTTATATATGATCTTTTAACATCAGTTTTTGGTGGCACTTTCCTAAGGAGATATAGACATTTTGATATCAAAATCTTCTCGAGTCTACAACATTAGTATGTGTTATTGGCATGAGTCAAGGAACCATAGTCGGTTCCCAAAACCTTTAGTCGTTTTAGACTTATCAAGAATCAAAATCTCCTAGTTCACCAACAAACACTCGTGAAGCACTTTTCTTCGCTCTTCATCTGTCCTCCTCCATGTTTGTTAATTTATTTTCAATTTATGTAGGGGAAACTTTAATTCATTCACATAAAAAAATAATCTTTCATTATGTTACTAAAGCTACATTAACTTATTGGCAATTTATTGAAGCTATTATGAAAATTCTAACTAATTTTTGCAGTATTCATATCACCAACTTTTTCTTATTTTTCACCAACTTTCATTTACATTTCATAATTACGCTTTGAACCAATTAGGAAATTATTAACTTTAATTCATATCATTCATCGACTTTTCTCTGCTTAAGTTATGAATAAGTTTTGGACTATCAACTTTCTTTTCATTTTTTTACTAATAATTTTTTACACTTACCCAAAAAAAAAAAAAACTCATCTCATGTTTGAAAGTCTTTCTTTAAAATTCTTTAAATTTCTTGCTAGATAATACTAAATCAAGAAGATTCATCCTATATGTGTCCACTTAAGATACTCTAAGTAAAATATTTTAGTTTGGTATAGACATCGGCACTTCCCACACTTCCCAATGGTTAATCACCACCTTCTAAATTAAGGGACTTAATTCATAAAAGTATAGGTTGAATATTGCCGGATCACTTTCATGAGGAAGATTGTGCAATCACTTTAAACTTCTATCTTATTGTAGTAGACATATATTTTATAATGCATTTCGAGACCTCTTAACTGGTGTCGCCATCTAATTAAGTAGGAAATTAGGCAACAACAAGCACCACCTAAATTGCAGAAGAATCTTGGTCGAAGTCAAGATTTTACAGATACAAGCAGGAGAGAACAAAAGAAAATCAATAACAAAAGCTTAAGTTAAGAGGGTTATCAAAAAGATTTTAAAGATCGACCTTCCCGCATGTGATGAAAGGATTATTAAAGAAACGTAAAAAAGAAAAAAAAAATGAGTAGAGGAGAAGCATGAAGAACTTTTCTTGGCCCTTTATTTCTCCTCCTTCGTGTGTTTACATTTCAATTCAATTTTTAAAGCCGCAGTAAAAGGATATTCATTGAATTAATGACTAGCTTATAAAAGACTAGTTTAGTTCAAGAGAGAACTTAAAGAGTTTATTAATTAAATTGTACACACAATAATCTCTTTGAGAGTTCATGTTTCAAAGTTAATAACTAGCTTTCAAGACTTAAAAGACCTACAAACCCAAGCAAAGCATCATGGGTTATTATTGAAAATGAAACAAACTTTAAATATCACTTTTTAAAGGCCCTTTAGAGAGTAAATATTGATTTTTAGAAACCTGGGAAGAAGACGATGCGCAGAGGAGAAAAACTGGTGAAGAACTATCCTTGTCTTTTGATTTCACCTCCTCTATGTTTTTATATTCCTATTCACTATTCCCATGCAAAAAGAGTTTCTTTCATCTGTGGTCCACCAAGAAATGCTAGTCAAGAAGATTTCTTCGCTCTTCATTTGTGCTTCCTTTTTTTCTTAATTTCTATTTGATATATGTAGTGGCAAAATAATTTCATTCACATAAAAAGAAATCTTTTTACTATATTATATGACTAGTTAAAAGTCTTGGTAGAAAAAAATAAGTCCAAGCAAAAACTAGCTTTCTTGGAGAGAGAACCCATGGATTTTGTATTGTACAATGCCCCCTTCCCTCCAATAAATTAAATTGTACGCACAATAATCCTTAGGAGAGCTCATCCTTGAAAGCTAGTTATTTTGTTGATAGACTTGAAAGGTTTATAAACTAGCACATACCATCACATATCACCGATGTGGGATAGCTTATATATAATCTTTTAACTTCACTTTTAGAGGCACTCTAATGAGGAAATATCGACCATTCGACATCAAAATCTTCTCGAGTCTGAAATATTGGTACGTGTTAATGGCATGAGTTAGTAATCATGGTTAGTTCCCAAAACCATAAATTTTATTTAACTTATCAAGAATCAAAATCTCCTAGTCCACTAACAAACACTATTGAAGCACTTTTCTTCGCCCTTTTCTTTGCTCTTCTTTTGTCCTTCCCCTTGTTATTATAACTACGATAAAGTCTTGGCAGAAAATATATTAATGGGCTCACCTCAGCCCAAAACCCTATAAAATTTCAGCCTTAACGACTCAGCCCACTTTCACTTGTTCCTCACCAGGTATGAATGCGAGAGTAAGAAGGAAAAGAAGCAACCGGCAACGAAAACAAGAAAAAAAGAGGAATGGAGAAAAGAGAGAGAAATTTTTGCCTACACACTCCGAACGTCCCAACAAGCTGAATCAATTTCAATTTGTAACACTTTGTTAGAATTCAAGCTATTTATTCATCTAATCAAAGTAATCTATGAAATTACTCCCTAAATCCGGAGTTGTGTGAACTTTGAATTGCAAGGTTTGATTTAAAAGTTGTGAAGAGATGAAGTTTTGAGAAATTGATAGTTCAGAACGTTTTGGAGCTATGAGATTCAACGAAAATCGATTCCAAAATATGGTTTGAACGAAATGAATTTTGAAGTTTCGCATGTAAGTTACGCGTGATTGACAATATGCATAACGGACAAAGATAATTGTTCACTATAAGCAAATTTCTTCTTTAACCAATAGGAGTCGATTGGATGATGAATAAATATAGTTTAATTTAATTATTCATTAGAATATTCATTTACTTGGATTTTAATATTGATTTTCGATTAATTGAGAGGAATATGAGTTAATTGATTCGAGTAACTTTTGTAAGCTGGTTTTCAGCTTTCCAAGTGAATCTTAGTTGAAGGCAACATTGATGAATCTAGGTTGAATGCGATACCATGTCAAGAGAAACAAGAAAGGAGTCAAATCAAGGATCAAGAATCAAAGAGATGCTTCTCATCTTCTTTTCTTTGCTTTCTTTAAAGGAGGAGAAATTCTTGACTAAACCCTGGCCCGACGCGTAGATAAATAGAAAGACTAAACTCACAAAACAACCCTGACTTTTTTAATGAATCTCGGTTGAAGACAAGACTAGGTCAAGAACATCAAGAAAGAAGACAAATCGATAAGAATTAAGAGAGGTGCTTCTTTATCCTTTTTTTCTTTTATATATGAAAGAAAACACATGTTGGGAGTACCAACTACGGCAAAAGAAAGTACCAAATTATCATGTTCAAAGGAATTCAACAGAAAACAGTCATGAAATATGAAATTTAACCATAAATTAACACATATACTTTGAATGGGCAGCTGTAATGGCAATGAATATTTCAAAGCAATTATCAATTACGTAAAGCAACTATAAATTAGTAAGACAACTACCGGCATCAATATGGCCAATTATCTAATTAGAATGCTCGGAAGATAAGAATGCTTATTAACTCGAGAAATATTTAAAATTGTTACACATCACATTCTCGGTTAATATGATGTATGATGTCAATTAATCTAATTATATCATATTGTGTAAACCATCCATCTCAATTATCCTCATTTCTCAATGCACACCACACTAAACAAATTATCGACGTGATTTAATTACAGGATGTGGTTGATAAAAACTGGATGAGCGATTGTTTCCCGATATCTTTTGCATCTCATTGTGCTAAAGAAAGGTGGGAAAAAAATATGTTCTCACTAAAGAACTTGTGGGCTTGGGCTTGTTTTTGCTCCGGAATTTCGTTTCCTTCTCAAGTTGTGCCTGTAAAATATTCAATTTATTGAGAAATGATATCTACTCTCAATTTATCTAACCACATCCTTCTTCTTTCACAATTTTTTTTTCAAGTTCCTCCAACACTAGATCCGATTAGATCTAGATGACTAGCCTAGACAACATTGTGGTGCAACTTTAGTTTTAAAAAAAAGTTAAAATAAACATACACTTGGATATCCACATTAGCTAAGTTTTACCCTCGTCGTACTCCAATTTTGTCAATTCATAACTACTTTTTTTTCCATATGCACACGTAAGCCTCTGCATGCGTTACCGATATCATATTTCAATGTCAACCAACCGTCATGCCATGTTAGCGAAGTTTAGTTGAATCCGATGTTTGAGGGACTAGATTACAAAGTTTTATGAAAGTAAAAGAGCACAATGGAATAAATTTAAAGTGCATGTACTTGATTTGAAAATGCATATAGAGACGATTAATAGATTCTATCTCAATAACAACATCGTGGGCTATTATTATTAGTAGTATAGTTTGAAGCTGCTTATCAATGGTACTTCAATTTAGCAAGTCTCCTAAATTATTTGCATAATTTTTTAAAACCCTTTTATCTTTTCGAAAAGGCCCTGAAGATGATTTTCTTTTTTTTCTCTCTCGTACATTCTATTACTTGAAATAGAGTCCCGCCTATGAGTACTAGCCTTTGGATTTTGCTTATTTTTGTATATACGTGCCATATTTAAATTTTTATATTTCCATGCACACGTGAACCGTAAGGACTGTCGATGCTGACCACGGGTCATGTCAGTTCTCAGGTCCAGGCCCCCTGTCCTTGGGCCGGTCCGTGTCACGGCCTATCGAGGGCCCCTCCACTCCGGGGCTCGTCCGCCGTCCATCCGTCACACGTGGCGAGATGGCAGCTCACCGAATGCCCGCCCCTCCCAAAAACGACGCCGCAGCGGATATTCCAAAACGAGCGCCATCAGATATTCCGTATTCGGCGACGGGACCCGCTCCAGCCCTTCCCGCCCCACTGCAAACAGGCCAATCGCGACCGCCGAATCCCGCGACCGGGGGGGCCCCGCCCTCCAAAGTCCGCTCAACCGACGGCCGCGATGAGCCCGCGGAAGGCGCGCGAGTGGGGGCCCTCATGAGTCGGTTCGGCAAACTTTTCTTCGGCTCAAAAGTGACGCAAGCCCTAGACAGACACCCTCGCACGCCAAGTCGTTTTGACATTCTCTTCACATGCTCGAAAACGAGGACGGTGCCAAACCCAAAAACGACGATACGCCGACGTTCTACGACCGCGTGGTGAGGTGAGGTTCCATTCGTCTTCGCTCTCTCCGTCTTCGTTCAAACTACGCAGAGCACAAAAGGCAGAGGCGGAGCGAGCTCTGAAGGGAAAGCGAAGATTCCGAGGGGAGGGAAAATCCGTCGGAGTCGGCGGCGGAATCCGCGAGGTTTTGGGGCGGGCGTCCTCGCCGGTGCCGGAGAGGCTTCGGTTTCGGTTTCGGTTTCGGTTCGGCGCGTCGTTCGCGGTTGCTTCGGCGTGAAGTCTTTCTGATTCTCCGGCCGCTTCGTCGGTGGATTGGGTTCGATTCGGGCGCGGAGGGAAGAGGAAGGGATGCAGACGGAGGCGAGGGTCGGGGTCGTGGTGGAAGGAGGTCAGCGAGGGATCGGCTCGGGGCACGGGAGCCTGGCGGCGGTGGACGGAGCCGCGCGGAAATGCTCGCAGAATCGCCAGCAGCAGCAGCCGTCGCATATCGGGATGGTGTCGCAGCTGCTCGCCGGCGGCGTGGCCGGGGCCGTCAGTAAGACCTGCACGGCTCCCTTGGCGCGCCTCACCATACTCTTTCAGGTTGATCTTTCCCCACTTTAGAGTGATTTCCGGTCTTTCTTCTGGTTTGAGAACGTGGAAACGTGGTAGGCTTTTCCTGTTTTGGCCTGGACTCGTGTTTTTTGGCTGTAGTCGTGGACAGAAGGGGCTCGTTCGGTGTGCAGGTTTTGACGTGCCGGTGTGGATGCACCTTTGTATCGTTCTTTCAATTATGCTCTTCCTTCCAGGAGAAGGAGAAGAAGGGGCGCGGAGGATGGAATTTGTTTTGTGACATTGATTGCATTTTCCGTGTATATTTGCGTGAGGAGCAGCTAGTTATTCTGCGGATCTTCAAGAAAGTTATTTTAGCCCTTTTTTTTTCTTTGTGATTTTCAACTCTGAATGCTGAAAATACAGTTGATATGGTAATTAAGAAGGGCATGGACGATCTTGTTATTTTGACTTAGCTAGTCAATCCATGAGTTTTATCATTGAAAAATTGTGCTACCACTTTAGGTGTATATAGCACGAGTGTGAGTAGTGTTGATGTTGACTCTAGTACTTGGATTTGACCTTTAGTTGGATATATTTGATGCAGGAGTTTGTCGCTAAGGTTCTTCTGCTATAGGTCAGATTTATTCGGTCTACAGAGTACGGCAATTTAAATGGTTGGATTTTCTTTAGTGGTATGTGCTATCTAATGGGAAGTATGGATCAAGTTAGTTTGACTTGCATTGTTAGGCTGGAACCCAACGATGGTTAGTGAGGACTGTAGGACTATTCAGAGTTCCTATAAGGGGCATCAATTTTTTTACTGTGACTTATGAAGAAAACCAGGGCACTGATATATATATATATATATAATGGCTTGGACGTTGCAATAAAATTTAATACGTAAAACCTGTGACTTTTTACATCTTTACAATGCATATTGTATATTGAGAATTTCCCTGTGGGGCCCTCTTAATTTCTTTTTATGTATTTCATGGAGCTTGTGCTTTTGATTGTTCTGTGATTAGAGTGCAAATCAGCGCAACTGGAGTTGTAGGCATCTAGTTTATTGAGTAACATGCTATTTCTTGGACAGGTATTTGATTGCTGTAATTACCACCTATCGGCCAATCTGCTGATACTTTAATATGCATTTTTAGGTGCAAGGAATGCATTCTGATTTCGCAACTCTAAAGAAGGCCAGCATATGGCATGAGGCTTCAAGGATTGCTCGTGAAGAAGGATTTAGAGCTTTCTGGAAAGGGAATCTAGTCACAATTGCCCATCGCCTTCCTTATTCTTCTGTAAACTTTTTATACTTATGAGCAGTACAAGAAGGTGCTTAACTTGACTTGCTGTTGAGCCGTATGGTCTCATTTGATTTTATTATTTAGGGGTTGTCTTATGCAGCTATTTGATTGGTTGAACTATCTTTCAGTTGCTTCATATGATCCCAGGAGTGGAAAGTTATGGGAAAAATATGAGTACAGAGCCCTGCATACAATTTGTTAGCGGTGGTCTAGCAGGAATGACAGCTGCAACAGCTACATATCCCTTAGATCTTGTCAGAACACGTCTTGCGGCTCAGGTATTTCAGTAGACATTTGGTGTAAAGGCCAAGAGCTGAGTGCTTTCCTCTTTTTGTGTGCTTTTATCTAGAGGTTGATGGAGGCTTCATTTTTGCGGGTTTGATAATGCTGATGACATTCTCCTTATTTGGTTGTGCTACTCAATTCAAAATGCACTTAAAATTAACCAGTTTCTCTATGTTTTTCCTTTTCTAATGTTTTGGTATTGTCATCAAATTGTTCTGAAGTCTATTTTCACTCGTGTTCTGAGGGAATATTGTTGCAGCTTTTTGAAGAATTACATGTCTTTCATCCCTTCATTCCTTAGTAGTGAATTGTAGCTTCCAGTTCTTAAGTTAATCGAGATCTATTGTCTACAATCAAACCCTATCTGCCTATTGCATTATTCATCATTTCTTTGGTAGGAAAAAGACTCAAATTTGCATTAATCATCAGTTGCTAGTGACACTCACGTGCTTTAGTAGTGTTTCTACATGTGCAACTCAATTGGGCCACGTTTGGTTCTGTAGTTGTCTTTGAGCTTAGGATCTTGTGTGTTTTAGGAACTTCTACTTTCTCTGTTGCATGTTCATTGAAACTTTTACTATGTTATGATTCTCAAATTGCTTTGATGGTTGTGAAGTTTTACTCTTTAAGAATTGTATGTTTGTCCCTATTTTGTAGAATGCAAAATTTATTGACCATGTGCTCAAACTGATTTATTGTCATTTCAATGACAAATTTGCAGACAAATGTTGTCTACTATAGAGGTATCTGGCATGCTTTAGGAACAATAAGCAGAGAAGAGGGCTTATTAGGACTTTACAAGGGACTTGGGCCGACTCTTTTGGTATGTGCTTAGCTTTTATTCTGCTCAGTGCTTAGGCCATAAAACTCGATTCTTGACTATTTGTTTATCATTGTTCCAGACTGTGTGCCCCAGCATAGCTATAAGTTTTTCTGTGTATGAGACCTTGAGATCTTCTTGGCAGTCACATAGGTGAGCCTGAGCACTTTGCCTGTTTACTTTGATGTTGTCTGATTTCCTTTCACGACACCAGTAGTTGCATGAAATTTCTTTTTATTTTCACATGCTAAATGAGCTTTCTAACAATTCAACCAGGCCTCATGATTCCTACGCTGCTGTTAGCCTGGCTTGTGGCAGTCTTTCTGGTATTGCATCTTCAACAGGTGAGTAATCCATATGACTAGAATATTGCATACTTATGGATCGTATATAAGAGCTGCTTCCTGAAGCGTGTATTGCAGTTCCTTTCTATTTTTCCAGAATGATTCTCATCATACTAAATTATACGGTTCCGAGTTATAGGGATTGCTGAGTTTCGTTTGGTTATGGGTCAAATGACTGCTTCTAGCGACACCCTTCTACAGAAAATGTAGTGACTATTCATAGATCTTATATCCTTCACAGTTTGCTCATCTTCAGATTACATAGTTTTAACATAAAACTGAGTAGTTAATTCGTGTAGCTTTTTGTCATGCTTTTGATGCAGAGACAGGTTGTGGTCCAAGCTCTGCACTAAGTTTCTAACCTGACTGACTCATAGAACCAGAGAGCCAGAGTGCCGTTGTTTTTATCTGGCATTTGTGGATTTTAGTAAGAAAACAAGAAATTATATCCTGTCTTTCATCTAACTGTGTTCTATATGAAAACCTGTGATTAACCTCCATCACTCCAACATTTCCCGGGTTAATCATCTCCCAAGATGCAGTTGGTTCCATGATTTTGGTTGTTATGCAGTCCTCCAAGTGAGAGGTTTCCTCAGTGAGGTATGCTTCTCACTTAGGCTTGCTGAAACAGTTGATTAATGGATTATGGAATCCTTCTAGCATCACCATGTATCTCTGAGTTGTAATATGACTTATTGGGAATGATAGAAATTTTTATTGGGAATGATAGAAATTTCCTTTCATTTAATTTGCTACATTCAGCTGTCTCTGGAAGTGCTATTTGTGTACTTGGTGATGTCCTGCTGAGATCCTGTAGTTAATAGATAGATGAATCACAAAAAATAAGATGAGAAAGACTAGTGATTCTAGTTTGATAGAGAAGATATGCGCCACAAGGTGTGGACTGCACATATGTAAGTTTGTGCTTCATCTTCCTGTTTATATACTGGTTAGGCATCCACCCAATGAGTAAGTTTCACCACCTAATCCATTGTGATGTGAATTGTTCTCGTGGGTTGCCTTGTTCCATTTGAGGAAAGATAAAAATTGTTGAGATGAAGAGTTTACTTTGAAAGCTAATAATAGGGGCCAAACTGTGTAGGGAAACGATGTCATTGGAACATGTCGGATGGACATTAACATTTGAAATTTGGAAAGTCATTCCCATGTTATTGCAGTTTGCTTACTCATTGGCGATTCTTATGTATTACTAATTCAATTTCGGGGGTTGATTTGAGCTTAAAATAGATCTGATCTTGACAAAAGTTTTGTGCTGTTATAATCTGCAGTGACATTCCCATTGGATCTTGTGAGGAGACGGAAGCAGTTGGAAGGAGCAGGAGGCCGAGCTCGGATATATCAGACTGGAATATTCGGTACACTTAAACACATAGTCCGGAATGAGGGATTTCGTGGCTTGTACAGGGGGATCCTTCCTGAATACTACAAGGTGGTTCCAGGCATAGGCATATGCTTCATGACCTATGAAACGCTGAGAAGGCTTCTTGTGGACATTGCTTCTAATTTGTAATGTCACTGCAATTTCCTGGATGCCATTGACCGAGGGGGAAGCAGGAGGTGGATCGAAGGGGCATGGTGCTGTTTCCACTCTCTCCACATTGGCTTAGGGTGATTTTTTCAATGAGTTTCCTTATGGCAGTTCCATGTACCGTGAGCTGCTGTTTGGAGCTATTTATCTTTGTATAGTATAGGTGCAACATGTTACACGTCTTTAATTGCCAGCATCAAGAAAGTCACAAATATGCTACCTCAATGGAAAGTCATTTCTTTGTTCAGCTCTCTCTCTCTCTCTCTCTCTCCCTCTCTCTCTCTCTCTCTTTCTCTTTCACGGTCTGAAGGGCTGAGATTGTGCATTCTTGTGTATTTTGGCCTTTGTGATAATGCACTGACATTCGGTCCGAAGATTATTCCACCGACGGAAGAAAAGCAAGTCCTCCACGAGTGCCATCAGCGAGACTCCTCATCGTGAACCAATGATATGATGACTTTCGTCTTATATATTGTGCAGATCCACTTCCCTTTTTGGGTTAGTCGCATTCATTTGGGTTTACATATGACATCACCTTCAGTTTAATTTTAGTTTTAGACCGATGCAATGCATGAAAAAACAATCACTGACAAGATGAGAAAAATCAATGAAACTTGCCACTCATTTGAGTTTTATGCCTGAAACTGCCGTTCATGTTCCGGTTACCATTTCTCAAGTCAGAAGCCAAAACTGAATATGAAACCAGATAATAAATATTATTAGCATTGTAAACTTGCATCTTTGAGAACCCCACAAAAATTAAGGGGGGCGTTTACAATTTGCCATGGTCCACTCGAATCTCAGAAGCTGAAAGCATTTCCAATTCACGTAAGCAAATTGGAGAGGCGCATTGTGGGTGACGAATGCTTTCACGAGGGAAAAAGACCGGTGTATCTAATGTGATCCAGAGTACGTCGCAGACCGTACTTATTGACTGCTGCATTGGCAGCCCCGAAACCTCCTCCATATGCTGGGGAAGCGTCGTTGGCAATTTGATGCATGAAAAACTCGCCAAGTTTCTTTTCAACCTCAGACGTACCACCTTTCTTGGAAGATGTAGAAGATGAGGAAGCTGCTGATGTAGATGGCACGCTTCTGTTTGCAGGCATGACTTCTGATTCGAGCCACATGTAAGATAACAGTTGACATATACCTTCTTCTACCTCAGTAGTAAGATTGCGGTAACCTGCGAATGTAAGTTTAAAAGTTCAAGATCAGCCCCATTTGGAAATGCAACCAACGGAAGATGATGCTGCAGGGTAGAAAGTGTTGACCTTTAAGGCGTAACCATCCGTGCATTAACTCCTTCGCAAGAATAGCACCGGTTAGCAACCTACAATCAGCAACAAGCAGACAGATTTCCAAAACATAAGACAAAATCAAGGTGATGTGCATCAAGTCTTTAGCATCCATAACTTTCTTTCGCAAGTAAGCGTTTTCCTTTCTGCATCCTCCATTTTTAGTGAGATCTCGGCTAGTAAAGCCTAAGATAAATACATTTGCAGATACATGTCGACTTTTTTTTATATTCTAGCTATGTGCGAGGTGGTTTTTTAGTACAACAAGAGAAGCCTTCAGAATCCTGTTTTGTCTCCAAAAAAGTCCTTTCCTTGAAAAAAATGCATCCATTGATCTATACAAGAAATTTCATTAGCATAAGACCATTTTTTTGAAGCTCTATGTTGGAAAAGTCTCTGTCACAGATCGATGGGACTTCCTAACAGCCATGCATTGGAAAAGTTCAGACCGTCTACTTAGGAAGACCTGTCAAATATGCAGTTGTTTGTCAACTCATCCTTAAGAAGTCTTTCTAACCTACAAATTTTTAAAACATGTATATGAAGAGCTACTGCGTACTTAATAAATATATTCAGTACTCTGTGAAACAAGAGCTTTTCAGTCACACTTACCTTGGTAGACCATAAAGAACGAGAATGGCTGTAACTTCGCATTTCCTTGTCAATTTCTGGGGTTGAGTTTTCATTCCAACAAGCCTGTGGCCTCCAAGTCTGGGCCTTCTGTGAACCTGAATACGAAAGCAATGAAATGAGTGTAAAATTGAACAAGTAAATCTTGCTCGAGGATTTACTCTGGATTTCCTGAAAGCAAAATCAGTAGATGTCCAATATCATACACTGGACACAGTTTGCTCCTCGGAAAGACATAAACCTCTTTTCTCAGGCATGTGGTGGTGGCCCTGCAGAAAAACTAGCATCAGGAATGGTGCGCCAACTTTGAAAGAAAACCCAAATCTCATACCATGTCTTACATTTTTTTCCCCAACAATAGCCTCATTAAGTGCTTGTCTTTCAACCAAAAGCATTGGAATTTGCTGATCCAATTTCATGTTCATTCCTTCATAGTAGTCTCTGATTGCATGATAAAGTGGTTGACAGTCACCAGTGTCCATGATAGCAGATTCCATGCACTCTAGGCATGAACTTCGTCCATCTTCCAAAGATATGTATGTTGTGTTCCACCACTGAGTAGGTAAAAGAAATATCGAAAGAAAGAAAACAAAAAAATGAGTACAGTTGCTTCAACACATTTAAAATATACAATCCCCAAGATTGTGGGAACAAAACATGGCATTGCATTTACTTGTGCTAGCCTAGATCACTACCTCCAAACGCTCGCAACTACAACATCGAGCTGTGTTGTCATGCTCATGCGACGGACAGTACTTCAGGGACCAGAAAGGATGGCATCTATACTCAATCAAACCAGCTCCATTTGTTGGGATCTGTGAAATGAAATAGAAGCTTACAATAGAATCAAAAGGTAAAAGACTTAAGTTACATTAATGCCGTACTCTCTTGAAATTGCATAAACATAATAGACAAGAACAACTTGGACTCAGCTTCTCTCACTTCAGTAGCATGCATTTTTAACAAATCCCAGGTCTACACACTGAAGGCTCAATGAGCAATATATTTTTGAATGAGACCACTCATTACAATTTCACGATGTCTTTCAAAAGTTACAAGCAGTCTCTTCATATCGTAGAGCAGTTCGACTTGAACTACTTCAGTGATGAGTAGGACTTTTATTAGCTTCCAACATGACCACACAGGGGAAGTCAGCATTGTGCCTAAAAGTACAGCTATTGCAGTGATGTAACACTTGAAAAGCAGTAAGTGTCATAGGCTTAGTAACAATATCTTTATGAAATGTAAAAACAGCAAATATTTGTCAGGTAAGATGTGGTTGATTGTCCTTACAAATTGATGGCAAACTTCACATTTTGGATGTGTCAACTCCTTGAAGCAAGACTGGTGATAAGGATCCTTTCCTGATAAGGAAAACTTCGATCGACAGAAAAAAAGGACTAGTAAGAGCTACCAGATAGAAGTTTCAGAATAAGACATATTCATGTCAAAGTAGACAGTGCCAGACTGACAAAATATTATTCACATGTATTGTAGACTGCAAACAGCTTGAAGGTAAAATCATAAATAAAAAGAGGTAAGAAAAGATATTTCAAGAGGAACGACTTACCTCATATTCTTGAATGGGGTACCTGCAAGCACGACAGCAAAAGCATTCCGGATGGAAGAAAGCTCCCATACATCCCAAATAGTTGCCATAGCCTATTTCACGGTTGCAGCCACTACATACTCTGTGCCGGTAGAACAAAGTCAATTCATGAAATGGAACAAAGTCAATTCATGAAATGGTCTCGCGACATTTCAAGTCCATAGGACAATAGTGCACAATATCTGCAGAAATTAATTTTTTAAATCTTTGTAACAGAACAAACTTGAGGCTCTCTGTCCCTAAAGACAACTTGGTGAAAGTCGATGATGACATAATGTTCTGGTTTACCAAAATCAATTTTCATGTTCTACTTTGGCAAATCCAACATCTGTTGTCGATCAGAATCAATGAAGTAAGACCCTCGGGACACCAAGCACACTGAAAATTTTCTTCTAGTTCACAAAAACCAATAATCGGAGTAAGATCAGACTTGGTCAGCACTCTAGTCAATTTTGGAAAATTTGCCAACCCGGGCAAGAAAAAGCCTTTCGATACTTTTAGACAGCAATCTTGGAATGTTTGTTGACCTCAGTCTATCAAAAACGCACTTTTGACTGCAATTACCTATTTCCTCCTCTTGGATAAGATTGCGTAGGTTGGTGAGGAGGGTATGAAGGTGCATTTAGATTATCATTAAGCTCCCTATCAACGTTTTCATCGTCTGCCCGCCATCTACTCCCTGGCAAATTCACGACATGGTTAGATGCTACTTTTGGAGGGGGAGGGGGAGGGGAGGGAGAGAGAATTATTTAATAGCCTCGGACCAAAATATGAAGGTCAAACCTACCATTTTGCCGCCTCAGATCATCTTCAGCCAAAGAAAGTGCAATTGCCCTGTCAAGCTCCTCTTTTTCCTTGTCACTTCTAGAGCGATCATCCTGATGATGTCGTCAACAATAAGAAAGGGGTTACTGAATTCAAAAACGGAATACGGTGAAGAACTTCACAGCATTTGAGAAAGCCAGTTGGTGGTAAATGGTGAGTAATGTACGGGTGAATATTTTCCCAATAGACAGTGGCAATGATGACAAGAGCAACAGGGAGTTTACCACTGATCTAGCAGGCGCGTGCCAAACCATGTTTTCGTCGCCTAGATACTGTGGATAACGACGAGCCCCTCCTCGCCCAGAT
This sequence comes from Eucalyptus viminalis, assembly GCA_014182385.1. Lineage (NCBI taxonomy): Eukaryota > Viridiplantae > Streptophyta > Magnoliopsida > Myrtales > Myrtaceae > Eucalyptus > Eucalyptus viminalis. The sequence goes on along the minus strand of CM024532.1, from coordinate 46,845,083 downwards.
CCACTCTTAAAGAGTTTCCCCAGCCATTTCATAAAACGTGACTTTCTCTCTGCGTACGAAGGCACAAAGTCCCCTGCTTAACATAAAAAACCCGTCCAGTAAACCCCGTCTATGAATAAAAGATATTGCGATTATACACAATAGTATAAAAGAATAGTTTTAACTCGTGTCATCTAGCTAGCAAGTAGCTACAGAGAACCCACATAAGAGCTGAAAAAATAGTAAGGGAAAGAAACGTAGTCCAAACTCCAAAGCCCATGTAAGGGATGAAAAACATAAAACCCACATGAGCCGATCGATCAAAATTAAAACATTTCATCGAACAAGTAAGCGGCGACGATAATTCGACCGTGGAGTACCAAGAACAGGGGGCCATGCTGCGTACCGTAAATACAGGGCTGAGAAAGATGGTTGACGCTCGAAGAAGGAGGAGGAGCCATGTGGCTGGGAACTGCGCAATATGTACAGAGAGCCACCGGAGTATGAACAGAGCAGGGGCGAAAAGGAGGGTGGGGGAGGCGGAAAAGGGGAACAGGGCGGGTGGCGGAGTGGGGGAGAGAACAAAAGAACGGAAGGGAAAGGGAAGAGAATGGGGATGGAGCATCGTTAAAGAAAGAAAGACCAGGGAATAGGCGCCGAGAGAAAAGATAAAGGAGAAAGAATCTCTTTTTTTTTTTTGGGGGGTTTTCCGGGGGTAGAGACAGGGGAATTGGGTAGCAGAGAGAGAGGTGTGAACGAGATGGGCTGGCGAACTTCTTCTGTGTGATCTTTGCTTTTCCCTCTGGGAGGAGCGTGGCGGAGATTCTTGGCTTGAGGAAAGCGATCAAGAAAGTAGCAGAAAGATGTCGGCCGGCAAGAATCTCGAAGGAGGGAAGGGAGAGGCTGGAAAGCAACGGCGGTCGACAGGGAATCCGGAAGAGAATTGTCCGATCGACGACAGGGAGAGAGAATGACCGAATGAATGATGTGGAAATGCGTGGAACGGAGGTGGAGAGGAATATCTTTGGCCTTCGCCATCGCTTTTCTTGCAGGTGTCTGGACTTCGAGCTTTCTTCCCTTTCCTCCTTTCTTGCCTTTCTTGCCTTTCTTGCTTTCCAGGGGTTTATCGAGTTTTGAAAAAAAAAAGGGAACTTTTGCCGCGGAATTTCAGGAGCTTAGGCTGGCGTTGGTTCTTTTCTATATCCTATTGCGATGAAGGAATAATGGGGTATGGACGACATTCGATTGATCTTGATTTTCATTTACCTTGATTTGGATTCTCCTATAATGCTTGATCATGGCCCGGCTTATCTAGATGCTCGTCTGCGTTTTCCATTATTATTATTATTATTATTATTATTATTATTATCGTTATTGTTATTACGACGTCAGGGAATTTCGTAGTATGATAGATGTGCCATGCGAAGTCATCGCTTGTCGGGTCTAGTTGGCTAGGACATTTTAGATGCGTTGCCTTGAGACTACGAGCGATGGATATCGATTTTATTCGAAAGTGAACGTTAGATTTGTACGACGATGGAGGAATATGTTGTGTGTCTTTTTGCTTTTATGCCGAAATTTAAGATGTCATTTGGATTTCAAAAATCCGTGAGAAAAAAGGTGTACGTGAGCCTACGGTGTTTAGTGCTCTAAAAAGTTTAGAGAGTTTTGATTTTTTTTTTTTTAAAGAAAAAAAGGAAAAAAGGCCATCAAAATCTTTAAACTATGCACAACCTTACGCATTTACCCCAAACTTGTTTAAACTTTTTCTTGTGACACTAAAAATCCCTAAACTATATCCGTCTAACTTATTTAAATGTGCCACGTGAGTATAAATTTTGGATTTTTAGCGTAATAAAAAAAATATTTTTAGGTGAATGTGTCACGGAAGTATAAAATTACGGATTCAAATGTCATTTAAAAAAATATATTTGAGTAATTGTGTCGCACAAATATGAATTTGGATTTTTTGTGTTACAAAAAAAAAAAATTAGCATACATGTGTCGTGATCAACATAATTTTTTTTTTTTTTTTTTTTTGTAACTTTTTCCCTCTAAAAAAATCAAAGTATTTGACTTGGAATATCTAGATAAAGCAAAAAGTAAAAGGTGAAACTAAATTTGAAACAGGACCTTGAGGGTTTGTACAATCCTTAAGAGTCTTTCTTTACTAAAGTTTTCGAATGGATAGTCCTTTGACTTTTATTTCCAAGTCAAGAAAACTACTATCATTTTTAACAAGAGTTAAAACCTTGTACGAGTGCCTTCTACTTTCGTTGCTTTTACTTTTCATAAAGCTCGCGGTTCTCGCCGCTTGACTTTATTTGATCCAAGTCAAGCCAAACCTTTTAAATATTAATATGAAATATCGTGCATTGCATTTTTTTATTCTTAAATAGCTTTTAATACTTAGATTTTAAAGGGAAATTCATTATTAAAAATGATAAATGTTTCGCCGAATTTAATCAACGGCGAAATATCTTCCGCAAAAAGACGTTTTTCGGCTTTTGATGAGAAGAGACGGGTTTTGCGACGTCTCTGGACAAGAAACATCCAAGCGGACTAGAAATAATTACAAACCCTCACTTTGAGGTTCGATATGAATTGTATGTATAAACCGTACCAAAATTCAATTGATAATAAAGCTTAAAAGTACAACCACTTCCACAACAATGCACCTACTTGAACTATGCTGAAATTGAATCAACGAAAGAGTTTGAGAACATACAAAATTGAATTGATAGCGAAACACCTAGGATAGAGATATAAGTTGAAATTTAATGCTTGACGCGAATCGAAAAGCTAGAGCTAGGGAAAAATAAAGTGTAATGCATGAAAGTAAAGATAATTAAGAGATTACATTTTGATTGTTGATGGTGTTTTTCTGAAGAGAACGATATGGTTATTTAAAACCTACAATTGATAGTTACTAACGGAAGTTACGAACAGAGGCTACAAGTAGTTACTACAAACAAATGACTTCCTAGTGATTACAAAAGGTTACAAAGAGAAGTCACAAATGGTTATCACAATGAAACAACTTCAAGTGGTTACGAGAAGTTACAAAAGGAGGTTACAGACATAAGTTATGAATGGTTACCGAATGGTTATGACGGTTGGAGTTCACGATTTCTTCGAATCCATTACTGTGATGATTGTATTTGAGATTGTCAACTCCACTTTCATCGATTCCTTCATGTTGTTGATCACATTTCAATAATAACTAAATATCAGACATTTTTTGTGCAAACATATACCCTTTCAAAAGAGTTGAATGATTTCATCAATTATTTGATTCTTTTAAATTAGGACATCAATAGTCATCACGTGCCCTATTGTCATCAACAAATCGCCATAATCACTACCACTAGAGTTAACTTGAACATGATTAATCAAATTGGCTCCATTGACAGGTATGACCTCATAGGTTTGAGCTACGCCAATAGTTTTAGCCTTTTGTAAAATCTCTATTGTGACATCCCGAAATTCGGCCCGTTTCGATAAAGTGAAATGGGCATTTCGTCGACGTGCTTATGGCTCTTTTTCTACGAGCTGATTACTCATGAGTTAACTAACCTATTGGGTGAAGCCGTTAAGGGATGTATCAGCTGTAAAATCCCTAAAAGCTACCTAATTGGTTGGATTGAGCTAAAATCACGTCGATTGATTTTTAACCACGAAATTGACTCGATTTAATCGAATTTTAAGCGCGTCATAATTCTTATTTTTAGGATCATGTCTCATCGCTCGTCAATTTATTGACGGGTCCAAAATTTCAATAAAGAAATTATCGGAAGAAAATTTGAAGCCCGAAAGGAAATAGATTGAGAAAGAGAAAAGAAAAGAAAATAAGAATAAGTGTTTTTTTTTTTTATTTTTCTCTCTCTCCCTCTCTCTTTTTTCTCTTTTTCTTTCTCTCTCCTCTCTCCTCTCCCCCTTCCCCTCGTGCGAATTCCCCACCGCCTATTCTCTCTCTCTTCCCTTTTTGACCGGTCAATGCATATCCTCCTCTCTCTTCTTCCTTCCCGCACACGACAGAACCAACTTCTTCTTCTCCTTCTTTCTTCGCGAGCGAACCAAAACCAGAAGCTGCAGCTCCATCGCCAACCGTCCCGCCGCCGCACCGCCGCTCGCACGCCCGCAACGGCCGCCCGCTTGACGCCGCGCGCGTCCAGGCGTGTTTCCCCGAGCGAATCCGCTCGGCCCAGCCCTGTTTTGCCCCTGTTCCGCCCCGACCAGCCCTTATCCGGCCATCTCCGGCCACCGCCAACCCCGCCGGACCTCCCCCGCAACCCCCTCGCCCTCCGCCGGCTTCCCCTCGCCGCCCTAGCCGCCGGAGCAGCCCCGATCAGGCCTGTCCAGCAAACTCACGGAGTGGGTTTCAGCGACTTCGGGCCCGCTTTTGGGCCGTTTCCGGGCCTCGGATCCGTGAGTCGCTTTGGGAACAATCGTTCCTCGCGTCGCCGCCGACGGATTGATCCGATTTGCGGGCGATTTGGTGAGTAATCTCACTAATCTTGGATTAGTTGGCTAATTATGCTTAAGGTTGGTTTAGATTTAATTAATTATGTTTAGGTTGTTAGATTAGAATAAATTAGCAATTATTAGTCAATTGTGATGCGATTTAGATAAATTGATTGTGTAATTAACAAGTAGACGTGGTATACTAATTATTGAAAGTGCCTTGGGATTTTTCCCGACCCTTAGTGGGCTCCAATTAGGTTTTTCGGGCCTAAGTGGATATTTTTAGTATTTAATTATTAATTTTCGGAATTAAAGTAAATAATTGTTTATTTTCCGAAAATTCAACTGAGATGGCCCGGGACCGGAATATTGTGCTGATGACTGTGGTGAAGTCCGTTTATTTAATCGGGCTTTATTTTGTACTAAATTGAATTTTTAAAATTATTTATTTATTTTTCGGAAATTAAGATTTTGATGGCAAACGACTAAAATCTCGTGCTGATTGTCGTAAGCGCAGTCCGTTTATTTATTTGAGCTCTACGTTGTATGGAATTGAATAAATTGTGATATTTTAGGGATTTACCCTAAATTGATTGGAATCGATTGAGATTGAATTATCGATTGGTGAATGGCCAAGTATGTTATTCAGTATTTATAATGCTTTGTGGAGTTGATTTAATTATTTGATTGAGAAATCGTTGGGCATTGGTTATCGGTGTTGAAAGTAGATTGGTAACCACTTGAAAGAGGACACGTGGCTCGGAGACTTGGTATGTCGTCCTGGAGAATGCACGTGGCTCGGTGACAGAGTTTGGCATCTAAAAGGCACGTGGCTCGGTGATCGATGCGTCACTTTGGTAGCGAGTACCTTAGAGAATGCACGTGGGTCCGGTATTCGAATGGCATCTAAAAGGGCACGTGGCTCGGTAATCTGATGCGTCACTTTGGTAAGCGAGTACCTTAGAGAATGCACGTGGGCCCGAGCATCGTAAAAAGGACACGTGGCTCGGTGGCTTGATGTACCACCTTGGCGAAGAGGTCGCCTTAGAGAATGCACGTGGGCCCGAGGGTTGAGGCACGTGGCTCGGAGACTTGGGAGGTCGTCCTGGAGAATGCACGTGGCCTAGCTTTTAAATATCCCACGGTGGGGATTGAATTGTATGACATGTAATCGACTAGTTCGATTTGTTTGAAGCGAATGGCTGTTTATTGTGAATTGTACTGACTTGCAGGTGGGATCAGAGGCCAAGGTAAGTCCTCTGCCCTGTGTGTGTTTAGGCAGCCTTTAGTATATTGGTTTACTAATCGGGCTTAGTGGGGTAGAACTCGCTGAGACGTAGTCTCATCCCAGTTTGGGGAAAACCATTTCAGGACCCCGCTGAAGAGCTGTGGAGGAGGAATCCGAGAAGGAGAACTCGGAGGTGAGATCTGAAGAAAAGGATTTTTGGAAGAAGAAGACAATTCTGAGAGGGGCCTTGAGTACGGCCTAGTTCATCTAAGTTTCTGTCTTCTTTTGAGATCTCCGTTTTGATGTGAATAATTATGAAAGGGTTTGTGGTTTGTATAAAAGTTTGGTTATAAATTTCAATATGAAAAATATGGCCCTGCTTTTCTATCCCATCGTTTATTGTTCAGGGATTTTAACTGCTTCCGCATGCTTAAAAATAAAAGGGCCGGCGATACATTGTCCTGGGATATCGCATTATAAAATCGACCAAGATGAGGATGTGTGCGTGCCCAAGGATCGGGGCGTGACACCTATCACCGGTGGGGGTCATACAATTTGTCCCATAGAACCAAAAGTAACTTGAGTAGTAATACATGAAGAAACATACCTAGAAAATACAAGATTATGAAGACTCTCTGGCAATTGAATTGAATGACTCAATGTTCCTGGCCCGTTCATCACTTCATGGAAGGTATTGATGATTATTGGCTTGATCACATCAACAAAATATTTTATCATCTAGTTAATCAAATTCATTATTGTGCCGTTCCAATAACTATCGCATGGCGGCCAACATTATAAGGCTCAGCTCTAATTGCCTTCTCTGCTCATTGGTATGTTATCTTGGGATATCAACATCTCCACCTTGTTCTTGCTCTGCCATCAATTGTGTAGTCGATGACTCAAAATGTCCCATCTTATTATTACCAAGTTGTGATGAAAGGTTGTCACCGCCAATATTATCAAGATCAACTTGATCCCTTGTTCTTGCCATTGTATCTCCTCAAATCAACCATAGTGGTCCCACCAAGCATGCCAAATGTTATGTCGAAATTTAATCAACAATGAAATGTCTTTCTTCGAAAGATGTTTTTTGACTTTTGATGAGAGGAGACGGATTTTGTGGTGACTTCAGACAAAAATATCCAAGCGGACAAGAAATAACTGCAAACCTTCATTTTGAGCTTCGAACCGAACTATACGTACAAATTGTGCGGGAATTCAATTGACGATAAAGCTTGAAAGTACATCCACTTCCACAACAATGCATGTACTTGAACTATGCCAGAATTGAACCGACAACAAAGCTTGAGAATGTGCAAAAATGTAACGCTAGAATTGAATCGACCGTAAAATACCTAGAATAGAGATACATGTTGGAATTTAATCGACAATGTGTTATTAGGATAGAGATATCTGTCGGAATTTAATCGACTATGCAAATCAAAGAGTTACAGCTTAGGAAAAATAAAGTGCAATGCTTGAAAGTAAATATAATTGTTTTTCCGAGGAGTACAATATGGCTATTTAAAGCGTACAATTGACAATTACAAATAGAGGTTGTGAACATAGGTTACAAACAGTTACTACAAATAAATAACTTCCTAACGATTACAAGAGGTTATAAAGAAAAGTTACTAAAAGAGGTTACCGACGGTTACTACAAAGAAATAACTTCCTAGTAGTTATGAGAAGTTACAAAAGCAGGATACAAACATAAGTTATCAACAAGTTATCAACGATTACCGAATGGTTATCAATAGTTGCATAAACTCCACTATGTTGACAGCTTCTTCGACTTCATTATCATGATGGTTGTATAACTTGTATTCAAGACTGTCGACTCCACTTTCATCGATTCCTTCATATTGTCGATCACATCAATAATAACTAAAAATTTGACATTTTTGGTGCAAACAATAAGTAATTTTTTTATTACTTCAAAGCACAAACCTAGCAAGTTCCTCCTCTGAAAATTATTGAAGTTTGCTTATTTAGCGTTGCTGTCTTTTCGATGCTGATCGGGAGCCACCCCGAGTCGATTTTCACGCAATAAAGTAAATCAACTTTTTCGGTCGAACGGCGAAACGAGAGCTAGCCATCCATGCAAGAACAAATGATGGGCACCAAAAAGAAAAAAATGTCGAATTTCATGATTCTCGAGACATAAATTCTAAATTTCTTTGTCACTTCCCTACCGATGAATCTGAACACGGCTACAATCGACATCACTTTCGTCTACAGCGAAGAGAGCTCCGACATGAAGGGAAGAGAATTGTCCGATCGACGCAAAAGGGGAGAGAGAAAACGGATGATGTGGAAATGCGTGGGATGGAGGTGGAGGGAATATTTTTGCCTTCGCCTTCACTTTTCTTGCGGATGTTTTCTTTCTTTCTTGCTTTCCAGGGGTTTATGAAATTCTGAAAAAAAAAAAAAAAAAAAAAAAATGGAACTTTTGCCTCGGAATTTCATGAGCTTAGGTTGGCGTTGGTCCTTTTATTTATTCTATTGCAATGAAGGGATGATGGGGGATAGATGACATCGATTCATTCGATTAATCTCGATTCTCATTTGGCTTGCGATAGATTCTCCTAGAATGCTTATGGTGGCCTGACTTATCTAGATGCCCGTTTCCATTTGTTGATTATCATTATTAGTATCATGTCAGGGAATTTCGTAGTGTGATGGA